>UELV01097630.1:0-15307 GCA_900490015.1 Megastigmus stigmatizans | reverse complement strand
TGTTTTAAATGTATCTGTTTAAGAAATAATTAGAAATCAGTTTTGTCAATCCAACTGTTATGCGATTTATCAAAACCTAGCCATTTTACAAATACTTGATTTCCTCTTCTCTTTAGAACATTTTCTACAAGATATACATCTGAATATTTAGCCTTCAATAGTTCCTGCTCATAGAAGCCACTGGAGATGAGTTGGTTCCTGTAATCTTCAAGATGATGCGTGATTGGACTTGTAGCTGCTACTCGTGCGATCATGAATATTTCAGTTGACCAGTTAGATGTATATCCTTTTTCAAATATTTGTTTAGCGTTGCTCACACGTACTTTGTCGCCTACTTTGAACTTTGGTCTCTTTGCCGGTCTATGTTCTCCAATGAATTTTGGCAATACCTGGGCTTCGTTGAAGGCCGACACATCTTTATGTTTCATACCAATAGTACGATGCTTTCGATTATTGTAAGCTGCTATCAATTCAGGTAATATGTCTAGCCACTTGTAATTACCGCGCAGACTAAACTTTTTCTACATTACATTTTTTAGCGTGCGATTGAAACATTCGCATATCGATGCCTTAAGATTGCTGTACGTTAAGTAGAGATTTATCTTGTACTTTCGCATAAGATTCTGAAAGTCGGTATTGTAAAATTCTTTGCCTCTGTCTGTATGCAGATTCGTTGGTACTCGATGTTTGATCAATACGGACTTCATAGCTGCTGCTACATCTTTGCCAGTCTTTCTCTTTACAGGAACAGCTCACGCATACTTGGGATAAACATCTATGATGATAAGCATGTATCTGTGACCTTTGTTCTCTCGGGCATAAGGTTGCATTTTAACGAAATCAGCTTGCCAAGTCTCGTCCAAGCCACGTACGTCAAACTTGCGACGAAGATAATTGCGTCTGGTGGGTTTGTGGAGCTCTTCCACTAGCACTGCTCTTTGATCATTCATTCACTGATGCCCTTCTTATACCTGGCGCTATCTCTATCTGTAGACTATCGATTTTCAAATCTATTTCATTTCTATATCCTTCTACTATTCTATCTAAATTATCAAGTCTGCTGCTCAATCGAGAGATGAGCTCTGACAAATTATTTACTTCTATCTGAACTATTCGTTGTAGGTTTTCTAGATTAACAGCATGCTCGGGCGGTTGAGGGGCTGCAACATTGCATAATCGCTTATTTTCCACATCATAATGACCATCCTTGGTGAGCTTACAGCCGATATCCGGAGGACCGCGAGTACCTTCGCTCTGACCCAGATTACGCCCGAATACGTCAACGCTCATTTTTCAAATGAATACATTACTCGCGAATCGTTAATATATATAGCCTGCTTCGCGAAGCTCTTGGATTATCGAATGGATTTCATTCGTATGACTCTGATTTCCAGCTGATTTCTCAGCTATGAGCAATTGAAATCGGTCTACAAGTTCGTTCGGATCATCCCAGTACACGTAATCCATGGCACTAACAGTTCTTTTAGCTATCTTATATCGAGGTAGAGATCCTCCTTGTTTCAAAAATTCTCCTGTAGTTGGCTTCCTGGTTATCTTAAACATTGGACCAATAATCTTATTGAATTTATTACTATTATGAGCTTGAACAGTCGCATCCTTGTTGAATCTTTTCTTGTGAGCACTCGATACTTCTAGAATTTTACGATAGTTTTCGAGATCGATGGAAGTCACTTCCCTTTGATTAGTTCGTTCTGTAATGAGTAGATCCATCAATCCAGTGGTTTTTGGATATTTACACCGCTGACCACGACTGTGTCACATTCGAAATAGATAGGTGTGTTGCCAATCATAAATATATCGTTTTCTCTACGTATTCCGAAAACTTTATCTAGGTACTGTGTCTGATCCTGATTTAGCATTGTTATATATTTATCTAGCGATAAATCATCCACTTCATCGTCCTCACTAGCAGATGTTTCAAACGAAGTTTCGCGAGCCAATATAGTACCGATCTGCAGATCGGTTTGACTGTTCTCGCTATCAGCAAAATCTTCAACAGCGGAAGTCTCATCGAGTTTATGAATTTTTGGAATGATAGGGGGATTTTTAGTAGAAGTCTCATCGAGTTTGAGATTATGAGGAACTATAGGGCGATTTTTCTTCGTCTCGGTAACGATATCCTGGAGAGGATCGATTATTGGCTTAAAAGTATCGCTTCAAATCTTATCGGTAGTATCTCTTCCAAACTTAATCAATCTATACTTGCGTTTAATCGCATCGCGAGCCTTCACGAGTTGACTAAGCACATTCTTCTCTCGTTGCAAGTCATCCATGTTAGCGTTCCAACGTTTAACGAGAGACTATCTTTGAACTTACACCGACGCTGTATTTATAGCAAAGCAGTCGAAACCCTTTCGATATCTACCATCGTTGACTGCTCTATCCTTGTCAATGACTATAAACCCATGATTGTCATCTTTCCATCATTTTGAACATAAACCTTTGAACTGCGTAAAAGTCATATCACAGTTGACATGATCGTCGTACAAGCGTTTCAAATTCACATCATCTTGTCTGAATATTGCCAACAGATTGACATTATCGCTGACTAGATGCTTGGGAATGCGGGCATACGTCTGAGAAAGGTAGAAACAATCTACACTTTTGTGTCTACCCATGCAGAAGAAAGCTCTAACGTTATTATGGTATTCACAAGCGATATCATCAAATATCTTGATTGAATTGTGAAGCGCATGTTCCGGATCTATCACTTCATCGTGCTCTTTAAATGGAAAGTACTGCACGCCATCTACAGATTCCAAAAGCTGCTGTAGCATTTTATACTTTGACTGATCCAGAGATTTCGAATAAACATACACGTTCTCGAATCTGACGCCATTGGGATGGTTGATGAAAGCGAGTAAGCTATTAGTCTTTCCCCAATTCGACGGACCACAGAAGTAGTAAATCTCCGTGTCGTTGGGCTTTTCGATCTGGCTCCACAATAACATCGAAATTAGCTACCGGGAGCTTGACTGGTTGTTCTCTAAAATCCATGCTCGCGGCACGATATCTGGGCTATGACTGACGTTTTCGCTATAAATAGAGCTCTTATATAGCTGCGAGCATCAGTCCTTCGCTGAACAGTGATGATCCCATAAAAATATCGAAGAGGACGTGGTTTGATCAACAAAATCATCAATAAGCTTCCGATCGAACTTCATATACCTGGATATCAGTACTGTGGACCTGGGACCAAATTAGCCAAACGCTTAGCTCGAGGAGATCCTAGTATCAATCCTCTTGACGCAGCCTGCAAGGATCACGACATAGCTTATTCAAAAAATCGTGAAAACATCTAGGTATGGAACGCCACTGACAGAGATCTTGCTAATAAAGCTTGGCAACGCCTTTCAGCCGAGGACGCCGGTATCGGGGAGACAGCAGCTGCTTTTGCTGTCACTAACGCTATGAAACTTAAATCGCGATTTGGAATGGGTATGAGAAAGTAAATGACTACACTGGATAAAGTGATTAAAGCTGCTTCTTTCAAATCAGCGCCGAGTAAATGCGCCCAAACAGTTATTCGCTCGGTGTTGAAGAAAGCTCGCAGTGCAGTCAAATAGGCTGGTGGTAAAGAGAACATTAGTATTCCACGCATTATACCAGTTCCATCTAAAGTTGGTGGAGCTTTGCCTTTTCTCATACCCCGTTTTACGGCTTTAAGTGCTGTAGGTGCTCTGGCTGGTGGGGGCGCTGGTATCGCAAAAGCTGTCAACGAAGCTAAAGAAACCGAACAGCGCTTGGAAGAGAGTGAAAGGCATAATAAAATTATGCAAGCGATTGCCTTTGGTAAAGGTCTATATCTCAAATCACACAAGAAGGGATTTGGCCTCTACCTCAAGCCGGGAAAAGGTTTTAAAAAAAAAAGTTTGAAATAAAGTTACCTCACCACGCAATTACCGATGCTGACTTGATTAAATATGCTAAAATTCTAAAGATTCAAAATTTCAGATGTGAATTTATGAGAAATGAATTATCAGCTAATGGTCCACTCTATCGTGAATCGAGAATTGTGAATTTAGACGATGCCAGTGGTCCTGGAACGCGTTGGGTCGCGTATCGTAAGCGAGGTAAAAACATTGTTTACTTCGATAGTTTTGGCGACCTTAGACCACCTTTGGATTTGACATCGTATCTTAAAGTTGATGAGGTTAAATATAATTGTGGGAGATATCAATAGTTTGGTACTTACACATCCGGTCATCTCTGTCTCTTATTTTTGTGTGGAAAGCTATATAAGGATGCAACACTTTAATTTTCAGTCATTATAATTCGAAGAGTCATGGGAGAATCATTAACTTTAACTCTTTCGGCTAATTCATCTATCTTGGAAGCACAATACTTTCCTCCAATCGACCTCTCATCACATAAGAACTACGCTCTCGATTTAGTAGAACTTTTAACTTTCAATTCAATACCTAATATAGATACTAGTAACAACAAGTTATACGTTGGCGAGGAGATTATTAGTTTACCAACAGGCAGTTACGAAATTGAGGATATCGATAAGTATCTTCGTAAATGATTGATGAATAAGAATATTAGTTTTTCTTTAAAACCCAACAACAATACACTTCACAGTGTAATCAAGTGCAGTCATCAAATTGATTTTACTCCTAAAGATTCTATTGATCGAATACTGGGATTTGCTCTCCGCACTCTGCAACCAAACATCTCACACAACTCTGATCTTCCAGTTGCAATTTTAAAAGTCAACGCATTGAGAGTAGAGTGTAATATCACTTCTGGATCCTATATAAACGGACGCGGAGTGCATACGATTCACGAATTTTTTCCTGCAGTACCACCAGGATACAAAATTATCGAGGTTCCCTCGCACGTCATTTACCTACCAAACACCGTAAAGTGTATCGATCACACATTGATTAATTTTCGCGCGGAAACGATCACAATCAGGTTACACATTAAGTTGGTATCATGGGAATCGTCTATAACACAGGCAAAGGGTATATAAACAGATCAACATGGCATCCGAGCATCAGTCGTCATCGACGAGTCAAAGCGTTAACACGGCTGAACGTTCAGTTCCTCAAAAGCCTAGGCTTAAAAATCGCTCCTGGTGGAAAATTACGTGTATAATCTTTTGCTGTCTACAAAGAAATGGAAGAAATTCTAAACATACAGTCGGGCGTAACAACTGGTGAGTCAGTGGCTCACTATGAAGTTCATGCTCATCAGCCATATACTTCATCAAACTTAAACAATAGCGATGAAATACGTATATCAATTCAACGTCAAGATTTAAATCTTTTACCCTCACGTAGTTCTATACATTTGGTAGGAAAACTAACCAAAGCAGATGGAACTGCAGTGCAGAATACAAAATTAGTTAATAATGGTGTTTGTCATCTTTTCGAGGAAATCCGCTACGATTTAAACGCAATAGAAAGCGATAGATGTAAGAACGTTGGTTTGACTAGCGTCATGAAAGGTTGGGCATCGCTCAATCCAAATCAGAGTTTGATTATCGAGAACGCTGGTTGGATCGATGTGGCAGGAATACAGCAAATAACCAACGATGCTGGTTGTTTCGATGTTTTCATACCTCTCAATATGATTCTCGGTTTTGCTGAAGACTATTGTAAAACGATCGTTAATGTAAAGCATTAGCTTATTCTCACGAGATCTAGATACGATCTCAATGCAGTAGTGCAAATTGCAACTCGAGTTGCAGATCAAGATGTTTTTGAAGAATTCAAGATCGATCTTTTGAAAATCGAGTTTCTCATGCCCTACGTACAGCTCTCTAATGAGTACAGGATTCGACAGCTTCGTAGTATCGAAAAAAATAAACCAATTGCGATGAGTTTTCGGTAGTGGGAGTTGTACGAATATCCCGTACTACCAACTTCTTCTAGACATGTATGGACTGTGAAAACTTCTAATCAGCTGGAAAAGCCTCGATTTGTCATACTAGGATTTTAGACAAATCGAAATGATGTGAGAACAGTCAATGCTAGTCAGTTCGATCACTGCACCCTCAGCAACTTAAAACTATTTCTCAATTCGCAATATTATCCGTATGGAAACATGAATTTAGATGTTGCGAAGAATCAATATGCAATTCTGTACGCCATGTACGCAAAATTCCAACATGTATACTATGGAAAAGATGCTGAGCCAATGCTTAAAAAATCCGGTTACTGCAACCGTGTTCCGATATCGTTATCGATTGCTCGAAACAAAACGATTCACTGAAAAACGCTCCAGTAGACGTACGTCTCGAATTCGATGCTAAGCAGAATTTTCCTGTTGGCACCACCGCTTACTGCTTAATTATACACGATCGGATTGTCGATTACAACGCCGTAAGTGGCGATGTCAAGAAACTCATTTAAAGTGGGGGAGCAGGTGATATAAGAAAGCGTCAAAGCAAAGCGGAGCTCATTCTTGCTCGAAATGGAGTACGCAGTGGATATGCAAGGATTCAAGAAGCCCGGTCAAGACTTCGTCTTGAAAGAGTTGGCTGTAATTCCAATCCACGACAATACCGATCCTATAGTGCTTTTCTTCAAAGCGCCATTTCCTTGGAAAAAATTATCTAACAAGTACAGACGTGAAAATCTCTGGCTTGAACTTTATTATCACGGTTTGTCCTGGGATTCCGGCAATCACGAATATACTGAAATTGGAATGATACTTCAAGAAGCTCTACAGGATGCGACCAGCATCTACGTGATCGGTAAGGCAAAAAAGAAGTGGTTGGAGCGTTTCAATTTCAAAGTATCTGATATCACAGAATTCGGTTACCCAGAATTTGAGCATTCTAAATCTGTGACTATATGCACCAATCACAACGGAGCATACAAAGCTACGTGCGCACTGCAAAACGTTAAGCTAGTTAAACTTTTCTACTCTCTCTATTCTGAAATGGAATGGGAAGACATCCAGTCGGATTAAGTATAAAACCGCATTTAGCCTCTTTAACTGATCACCATCGGTCAGAGCAATTCAAAAGAAGAGATAGATTCATTATGGAAAAAACCACACTCAAAAGTTTTCAACTAATACTTACTTATTACCCGAGAAGAAAGATTATAAAAGGCTCTAAGTAGTAGCAGGACCTTGGCCGATTCTGAAACAGCAGTGGATTCCTGCAAAAAGACCTGCCGGTACGAATGCAGGTCTGAACCTGAGTTGCGTGTCTGTGCACGTCGATGCCGTGAAACGTTGGATGATTGAGCGAAGAGTCAAATACGAATCCATCGCGTTAATGTATAATTGAATGCAAAATATCAAGTATGCAAAATTTACAATTGAATGCAAAATATTAAGTATGAATAAAAAAATTTTTAATTAAATTATTTGTCTCTACTTTATTTCAAAGCTTATCGAAATAAACATTTACTCGATCCATAAAATCAAACGTATACTCTAATATTAAAGATAACGCTTAAAAGTTATTAAAATTCTCATAATATTGTAATAAATATGCATAAAGTATTGAAACTTACATAATGCTGTAATAAATATACTATTCGGAGCTCTCGTATTCATCTTAACATTTTGAATTTGGCGGCCAGATTAGTACGCCGCTCTACCGCTAGGCGGCGAAACCCCACGGCGCTAAACACGTAGTAAGAAAAGCGTCGCTCAGGGGATATAAGGAGGTGCGATTTGTCACTTTGGTCGAGGTGAACTTTGCAGCTCGCATCCTTGAGTTCTCCTCGGAGAAGTCTCGGATGTGTCGACCTGCTTTTTGCTCTTGGCGTTCACCCTCCGAGAAATGAAAGGGGTGTAAAAAGCCGCCTTCCTCTTCTTCTATGGGGTCGCAGCATGGTACTCCTCCCGCGCATACTTGTAGCTCACTCTGAGCAAAAACATTGAGCGCCACTTCTGGCTGAGCGCAAGCGGCAGTCGACAGCGGTCAGCGGACAGCGGGAAGTTGCTACAAAATGATGGGCTGCTCGGCAGCCTGACGCATGCATGAGCCGCTCGCGCTAAATGCCTCGCTGCTTCTTACAGCTCGGCGGAGGGGAGACGCTTCTGGCTCATCCGCATCAGGGCGAGCCAGAAAGGCTAAGGCTAGCTTATCTACTCCTGGTATTCTACTATTTATTTCTGGTGTCCATCTCATAAACCTTTCGTGTATCTTTTCCACCTCCCCTCTCTCCTTCCATCCCCACATTTCTGCTCCGTACATCATCATGCTTACTATCACTGCATCAAAACTTCTTATCGTTCTGTTCCAGTTTGTTTGGATTCTTCTTTTCCCCGTTCCACACTTTTTCCATCACCATCTTCGCTCTGTTTGTTACATGCTTTATATGAATTCCTTCTCGATTGTTTCCGCTCATTTTGTATCCTAAGTATGTAAATCTTTTGACTTTTTCTATTCTTTCTCCTTTCCATTCAAATTTCTCTTTTTTTCTCCTTATTCCTCCCTTTCTGAATTCCATAATTTTCGTTTTATCCACATTTAGCTGCAGCCCCTTTCCTTCCATATACTTCTCCAGCTTCTTCATGATTTGTTTCATAACCCTTTCATTGCTTGCCAGCAGTGTCACGTCATCCGCATACGAAAGTGTCCAAATCTTCTTCTTTCCAATCACCATGCCTTCCTCTTGTCTGCTTTTCATCTTCTCTTCCAAGTCTTCCATCGCCACGTTAAATAGTACCAGGCTCAGTGGACATCCTTGCTTTACTCCTTTTATGACTTCAAACTCCTCCGTCTCCTCTTCCCCTATCCTTATCCTGCATCTTGTTTCTTCATACAGTTTCTCGATTCTTTCTCTCAACTGCTTCTCTATCCCCATTCTTTTCATTGCTTTCAAGATCACCTTTCTTCTTATTTTATCGAACGCCGCTTTCATGTCTGCAAACAGAACCAGTGCCCTCCCCCCTTTCCTTCCTATCTCTCTTCCAATCACGTTTCTTATTGCATATATAACATCTATTGCTCCTCTTCCTTTTCTAAATCCAAATTGAGTGTCATCCAGTTTTCCTTTCCCCTCCAGATATTCGTCCTGTCTTATCCTTAATATCTCTGCATAGATTTTATACCTCGAATCCATCAATGATATTCCTCTGTAGTTTTCCACTTTTTTCTTGTCTCCCTTCTTATAAATTGGTACCACTAGTCCCATCCTCCATTCTTCCGGCACCTCTCCTTTTTCCCATATTTTCTGCAGGCATTCTCTTAGTTCCTCCTCTAGTTCTTCTGCTTTTATCCATGCCTCGTTTCCTATCCTATCCTTACCTGCCGCCTTCATTTCTTTCATTTTCTTTATTACTTCTCTTACTTCCTGTATTTCTATCCTTGATTCTCCTCCGTATTCTATTTTTTCTTTTTTCTGTCTGTCCCCTTCCCCTATTTCTCTTCCCTCCATTTGCTTGTTAAAGAAGTTATACCACTCTTCCTTTCCTTATCCTCATCAATACCGCTCCTCCCATTGCCCAGACCACTCCTTACCACATCCCACATCTTTTTACCACTCTTATCCTTTTTTATTTTCCTTACTGTTTTATCGATCTCCTCTTCCTTCATTTTCTTTATCAGACTTTTATATTCGTGCTTTGCCTTTATCCTCTCCTTGAACTCTATTTCTCTTCTCCTTAACCTCTGCCTCTTATCTAGTAATTTCTTTTTCTGATCTCTACACTCATTATTCCACCATCCGTTAGTCCTCCTCCAGTTTTTTTATCTCTATTTTTTTTATTCTTCTGTATTTCTTCTTTTAGTTTCTTCCATTCCCCGTTCACCTTTACTCCTTTCATCTTTTCCTTAAATTCTTTTACTCCTTTTTCTGGCCAATCTGTCGTCCATTTTCTTTCTTCTCCCCTCTCCTCCCTCTTTATTTTCCGTTTCCATTTTATCGATAATGGCAGGTGGTGCGACTAATCTATTGTCGTATTTCCTGTTGCCCCATGTATGTCCATTCCCCTTCTTCGTCTCCCTCTCTCGCCTCGTTTTCTATTGCCATCCCCAATTCCTTCAATTTTTTTAGCATTTCTTCTCCTTCTTTATTTTTTATTTTATTCCTTGATCTTCTTCCTTCCTCTATCCATGGCCAGCTTCCTCCTTCCGCCTTTCTCGCGTTAAAGTCTCCCATTATTATCATTATTCTTTCCTCCCTACTCACTTACTCTATTATTTTCCATACGTCTCTTCTTTTTTCTCTCATGTAAACTACCTCCACTATCCATTTTTTCCCCTCAGCTTTACTTCTTCCCATATTACTTCTTCGTTTTGTACTCTTTTTTCTCCTTCCCTTTCTCTCTCCCATACTCCTACACCCTTTTTTATTCCTAGGATAATTCCACCTATTGCCCTTCCCATCTTCTTTCTTCTTCTTGCTCCTTCCACAATCAGATCGAACTCTTTCAATTTCTTCCTCATCATACCTTCCTCTTTTTCTTTTAACCATATCTCTGTTATTCCTGTGATGTCATGTTCTTTTATCATTTCCCACTCTTCTTCCTCTGTGTTTTTTAGTCCTGCTGCATTCCACGCTAGTATGCTTACCTCCCTCCCTTTCTCCCCTCTCTATCCTCTACTTTTCCATTTTCCCCTCTCCTTCTGGAAAAAACTTGCTTTCCGCTTCGTCCCACTTCCATAGTTTCCCGTTTATCCACATTTTATTAAAACTATTCCTCACCTGTTTCCCCTTTCCCCTCTCCTCCCTACTTATCTTTCTCATTTCCTGCTTCATTTTCCTTTCTCTCCATGTTAGATCTTTGTCTATATAAATTCTGGTTCCTTTTAACTTTGCTTTGTTCTGTATTACTTTCTTTTTCCCCTCCCACGTCTCGCACTCTACCCCTATTTAATCGCCCCTTTCTCCAATCCTCCAAATGTTTCTCACCTCTACTGCTATGTTTAACTTTTCATTGAACCAATTCTGTACATACCTCTTTTCACTTCTGGTCCCTTCCATTCCCGTAATTATTATGTTTTTTCTTCTCTTCTCCTTGTCCAGCTCCTCTAGACTTTTTCTTATTTTTGCTTCTTGCTCTGTCTGCCTTTCTTGTCCCTCCTTCCTTGCCCTCTCTTCCTCCTCTATTCTTTCATTCTATGCACCAACATTCCCACCAAGCACCCCTTTTGACATCAACTGCCCTTTTATCTCTTTTGTGTTTTGCTTCGTATTCTCCTCTATCTCCGTGACTGTCCTCTCTGTTGATTTCTATCTTTCATTCCATCCCTTAAGGGTTTCACTAAATTTATCTCTCTCCTCGCTTGTTTCTTTTCCATCGCTTCCATCCTCGCCTCTTTTCTTTTTTTCATCTCCTACAATCTCTCCTCCAATCTTTCAAAGTACTTCTTCATCTCTTCCCCTTCCATTCCTTCTTCTTTTTCTTCTTTCTCCTCCTCTTTGCCTTCTAGATCTTCTTTTTATTTTTCTCTCCTATCCTTTTTGGTAGGAACTAGGTACTTTGAAATATTTTCGTTAGGATTATCCCTATTTTCCCTCTTCCCTTCTATCCTTTTTTACTCTACTTGCTTTTCTAATTCTAACTCTTCCAAAAAGGCTCTCTCTCTCTCTCTCTCTCTCTCTTCTCTCTCTCTCTCTCTCTCTCGGCGCACTCTCCAGGGGTTGAGTGGTCTTCACTTATCCTCTTGCTCTTTCCCACTCTGCTTCCTTCTCCGTTCTCCGCATTCTCTATGCCCGATTCTCCTTCTCTCTCACTCCTCATACTACGTGTTTCTTTCATGCGCCTTTTCCCTATCCCCTTCTCCCCTCTGTCCTTGATTTTTCCACTCACTTTTTTACTCTTTTTCTCTTCTTCCACTACCTCACTCTCTTATTTTTTTCCGTTATCTCCTTCCACTCCCTTTCCTTACTTTAATGACACTCTCGATATACGTCTACACTGCTAGCTGCGCCCCCCTATGATGGATTATATATAAATTACGATGTTCTGAATCTATCAATAGTATAATAAAATATTTCTGTGAAAATTACCAGAAACTACCGCGAATTTATTTGCTAGAGGCTATAAAATGTGACGTGAAGTCTACGCTTTGATAGGTGCTACAAATTATTAATTAAAAGGAAAAATGACATTCATCTAAAACCCGCATAAAAATCACCTCATTTTTAAAATAACTTTTTTTACATACAAATTATATTAATTTGGTAAATTTTCACATTTTCATTTTCAATAAATATAAAATCGAAAATAAAGTGTTCTAAAACTACTGATGAAAATGAAAAGGATCCAGTTTGGCGAGTAAGAGTATTACTAGATATGTTCAATAAAAATATCAAACAAGTTGGTATTTTTCAGACAGCCTTATCAGTTGATGAGAAGACGATTAAATTTTATGACAGACTAAAAATAAAACAATTTATTAGAAACAAACCGACACGTTGGGGCATAAATGAGTGCGGATTTCGTGGTGCTGATGGATACTTATTTCACTGTGATATATATTGTCGTAAAGATTGTTCAAATGATAAACTATATAATATTGATTTAGGGAGTCAAGTAGTTCTGAATATGTGTAAACAACTATTTTTGTTAACATCTAGAAGATCAATCAAACAATATCATCTTTGGACCGATAATTATTTTGCGAACCCAGATCTCCTAGTTCATCTTATGACTCTTGGTTTACGAGCAACTGGGATTATTAGAAAAGATAGAGTCAATGTAAAAAATGTAATGGGAAAGAATTCTGTTCGAGGCACTTATAAAGTTCAGCATGAAAAAAATAGCGGTATAAATTTTATCACTCTTACTGATTCTAAAGAAGTTTCACTTATTTCAACTGCTGCTGGTGTTACTCCAATGAAACCAACATCACGGTACACAAAAGAAAAAAAAAATGAGAATGGAATTGCTTTTACCACTCGCATTTAGACTTTATAATTTATTTATGGGTGGTGTAGATTGTCATGATCAGTATTGTAGTGCCTTGCTTCCTTGTACTATATCCAAAAGATGGACGTGGCCAGTACTGATGCGATTTATTCAGTCTTCAGTTGCAAATGCTGTTATACTATACAATGCTTGTTCTAAAGGCAAGAAAAAAATGTCTGCTAAACAATTTGCTTTGAGTATAGTAGACAACTATGTTAAGAAAGCGAAATTAGGAAATTCAAAGGATCATCTCCATGAATTAGCAATTACCAGAAAGCTATGCAATGGAAATGGATGTTCTACACTACTTTTTACACATGCAAGGAATGCGAAAAGCGTTACTTTTCAAAATGTTTCCATAATGATCATTTGTAAGATCATAAACTAAATGTACTTGGAGAATATACATCACAAATATAAGTTAAAAAATCAATAATAACAAAAATGTTAAAAAAATATATAAAACCTGAAAAATCTTAAAAAAAAAATTTTAAAATTTACAAAAAAATAGAAGACTTTGAGAATCGTTCACCTCCACGTGGTAAAGTTGGGCAACAGTATGGGTCTTTACTAGCTAAGAGACGTTCAAAGAAAATTTTCTAGGGGTCAATCTCATACCTTAGAAGATAAAATTTCGTTAAATAGGTTTTTCTTTATTTCTTTCAATATTAAAATTATTTTAGACAATAAGTTTTTAGAATAAAATATAAATTTCGTGATAAGTGGCTTTAAAAACGGTTAAATGATATTTCAATATAACAAACGCAATGAAATACAATATTAAATCCGCCATATTGGATCCGCTATTTTAAATTTTGCAAAAATAATAATAAATTCGTGGTTAGCGACCTCGAAAACCCTTCTATGCAAAATTTGAATAAAATTGTAATAATAACTTCGCTAAAAATTGCTTTACAATCGTTAAATTTACTGAAATGCCATAAAATTGTCAAAAATTATTAAAAAATGACGATTTTTTTAGGTTATATACGTTCTATAATTCGACATTTTGAAAATTTTATCAATAAATAATGATATCCTTGATTTTTATACATTTTAAAAACATTCTTATCGTAAAAAGTCAATTTCTCCAACAAAAAATTCATTTTTCATGAATATTTGTACATCTCAAAAATTTTTCGATTTTTAAGCGGCCATATTTTTTTTCTAGTAAAGATTTTAAAAAAAAAAAAACAAATAGGTTCGAAAAAGTGAACATCCATGCCACCTTTAAACCTAAAATCAAATGGTCTAGACACTTTTTTTATTTTTGGCAGAGCAAAAACCAAGAAAACTATTTGAAATTTTTCAGTTTTTTTTGGTTTAAATCGCCCATATTTTTTTTATTTTGCGTTCTTTTGAGAAACGTCAAGTCCATCAGAAAGTGCATAATTGAAAATACTTGGGACCCAATTTTTATCAAAATCGAAGAAAAATAAAGCGAATGGCAAGAAATCAAAGTCAAGCGTCAACATCATGTACATTTGGTACTTAATGGGTTAATTTGTATGTGATAAAGATAAAGCGTGCGCGTGTTCGAATACGATATTCGAATATTTCTTTGTATTCTCTTTCTTTCTCTCTCTCTCTCTCTCTCTCTCTCTCTCTCATACTCGCTCGGTTGCGAGGACAGTGTCTTTGCGCCGGCACTGCACTGTATACAGCGTATAGGTCGCGTGAGTAAACACACGTCGGTGTGTTTACTTCGATGACGCGGTGTATCTTCGCTATACGAAAATCGGAATTTACTCGAGCAGCTGTAGTACTGCTCGAATAAGAATATAATATTTGAGCCGTATATGCGAGCGTGTGATAGGCTCGCAAATTGAACCCGAGTGTTCGTGTTTAAATTCAAATTACCGTGTGCTCGTTTGACGGTGCCGACCGGCGCGCACTCATTAACATCCCCGCCTGTTAGTTGTAATCAAATTGATACAGACGAATAAACGTCCTTTTATAAAGATTGAATTATAACGCATGTCTGCGAATTTTTTCAGTCTTTTTACGCTATTAACAAATTTTTCCGACGATTTGTATAATCGCAAATGTACAATTTTAAACCTTATTTTTACCATATAGGATGACCTCTGGGGAAAATACAAAACATTTTTTTCTCTGCAAATTAATAATAAAAGACTATGAAAATACAATTTTAGTCAATTATGGAGCATTAAAATTGATCATTCAAGTAGGAATCCTTACGCCTTATAATTTTAAGTTCTAGCTCTATGCACCTTAAACTCTCATTCAATGACTTGGAATCCATTCAATTAGTAAAATTCAGATAATTTTCGGGAAAAAATGTGTTGGAAGTTTACTCCTCAGAAGTCATGTTACATGATAAAAAGTTGAAAAGGGCTCGAAAATTGTAAATTAAAAACTTGATGTTAGATAAATCTATGATAAGGGCCTCAAAAAATTTAAAAATATTCCTAGATATTTAGGGCATTGCAGA
>UELV01097606.1:0-14252 GCA_900490015.1 Megastigmus stigmatizans | reverse complement strand
ATATTATGTCCATTTGGGGTTAATTAATCCGTTTAAAAACGTCCCATAAAGACATTTAAAAATCGACCTTCTGCTCGCGTACATAACCCATGTATCATAGAGGCTCGTTCTGTACACGCTCTCGAATGAGCAGTGTACGAGTGTATAGGTCCGCGTACGCCTTACGGAGTATCTCTTGTCCCGTTTTGAGATGTTAGACGTTACAAAACGAGGCGGCAGGCGCACTGAAACAAAAGTAGAGCAGCGCTCTCTTGTTTTGTGCGGCTGCACGTACATAGCCTTAACGGGTTTCTAGGCAGCTTGCGATTACATTCTGCCTAGAAATTAGCTGAACCGATCTGCCTAGAAGCTGGTGTACCAACCAGCTCGACTCGTTAATTTTCTAGCAGGGTAATTTAAGTAGATTATATAATGATACTATATCACTATATGGCGCGTTTCACGTCAACTCTCCCAGGCCGAAATTCGAGATTCAAAACCTTACGTTTTGAGCGCTCGTAAGCAGCCTCAAAATAAATATTTAAAAAATATGTTATATATGTTTTCGATGTAGTTTTTCCTCAGCTTTCTGAAAATGATAAGCATATTAAAAAATTTTCGAAATTTGACCTCGAAAAAACATACAACGTGTTGTATCTCAAAAACGTATTTTTTTTTTATTAGTGTAGATCGAAAGAGCAGGTTTTTTTACGTCGATATAGCTTATTCTAGAAATGGGCTTTTTCGTTATAGTTTAGAAAGTAAACGCCGAATACGTTACATTTCGCCGTTTCCATGCGCGTGGACTCAAGCCTCCCGACCTCGCGGTTAGAAGGCTTGAGTCCACGCGCACGTGAGGTTTTGATTCTAGAATTCCGGCTTGGGAGAGTTGACGTGGAACGCGACATATATGGAAGTGATTACATGAATAAATGGATAATATAAAAAATTGTATGGTTTAGCTAAAAAATCATAATAGATTTATATTCTACTATCTATAAGTATAAAAGCATTAAATGGACGTTGGAGTTGCTAAAACTTTAAATTTCCCGCCCTTACAACATCAAAATACTCGCAAGGGTTTTCAAACTTTTCTCTTTAACAAATTAACCAATTGACTTAAAACTTTAGGAGATGATAGAGTGATCATAAATGAAGCGCGCCCAGCCAACAAATTACCGATAAATTACGTAAATGTAATATTGCAAAGTCAGAATCACGCCATCTCTTGGATTAAATTGAAATCAGTAAAAATTTGATATTTTCTTCTCTAGCTTCTATATTCTTTTATTTTTCGAGAATTTCTGAGCTGAGCGCGTTTCATTTATTATCATTCTATCATGTCTTAAAGTTTCAAGTTAAATGATTAATTTGTTAAAGAGAAAAGTTTGAAATAGTTCATGCCGATAAAACAGGCGACGCTTGATTTTGCAACATTGAAAATTTTATGTACATCTGCATAGATTACTTCAACTTTGTCAATACAGTTTAGAATACTCGAATTCGCGAAAAGAATACACCTATAACAGCATCTATTTTATCAGTATGATAATAGACAATGAAATTTTCTAAAAAGGCAAAAGCACTTCTGTAACATTTCTGTAAGAATACATTCAGAATTGTAAGTAAATCGCGAGTGTAATTTGTCATGAAATTTTCCGAGAACAACATGGGATGAGTGGCGAGAGTCATGAGGCGTGACATCGATGCCTTGGCAGACTGACATTATCGTGATATGATATTAAGTAAAATGACTGGACCTAATGCGTTTAATGTATAATGTACAAGAAAACCTTCGAATTATCTGTTTTTTGACCTTTTAAGAAAAATATGGTGGCTACTTTAACTCATTTTTAACACATTTTTCTCTTTAGCACTTGTCGTTGCAACTTATTATATTTTGTCCTTATTAAAAATAATATCGTTACTTTACTAAAAGCGTTACAGGAGAATACCGGCGAATGTAAGCTCTAATGTATCCCTAACCGGATACCGTAGAGAATTATATCACTACGTACGAAGTCTGACAATGCTCGAAACTCTTTTACTGTCCTTGAATATCTATATAATTTTCAATCTACATCTCATTTTCTTATAACCGACACAGTTAATTCGTTCTGGAAATCATTGCTTTGTAATCTATATAATATGGATGACTAAAATCTCACAATAAGGCGAATTACCTAGATATCAGTGGTCATCTTCCTTTATAAAAGTTATATTCAAAATATTAATAAAATGTTATGTACAAAGTCCTAAAGGTTTAATTGTAAAATAAAAATTTTCAAACAATTCGATCTTTTTTCGTCTATCTCAAAATTTATTCTAACCCGTGTAAAAAGATTAATCTGAACCTAGCCTGACAAAAGTCTGTTAACAGTCTGGGTTTAAAGTCTGTTTATAGTCTTATAAAAGTATTCATATTGTCTTTTAAAAGTATTCATTTGTGTCTAGGTGCAGATCTTACATATATACACTGCACCGTCAAGTACGACTGAATTTCACACCTGCACACAAAAAACTATGGAGCGCATTTTCGAGAAACCATAATCGGCGACTCTATTCACCTAGCCATCGAGTACGCCAAACAGAAAAAAATTAAGAGTTTGAAATAACCGTGGTAACCAGACTTGCCGAAGACTTTTGTAAGACTGTAAACAGACTTTAAAGTCAACCTATTAGAGATAGAGGGGGAGATGAAGAGATGCGGTTTTGCAGTTTAAATAAGGCTTTAGGATTAAAGCAGTGGTATGTATTTCAAGGCGAGATTAGGGATTGTCTACGCTTGGACTTAAGTGTGCGCATTAAGGCACCGAATTAATGTCTCTCTGGACCACTTGAGTTTTCTTCTAGAATTACGCGCGGTTTCTAGCTAAAGGTGGGAGTGAGAGGTTTCATAAAACAGAGGGACAAAAACAGGGAGAGAAATAGATAGATATATAGAGAGGAAGATGGAGAAGGTGTGGAAGTACAGAGGAACAGAATAGACTGCGAGAGTCTTCGGAGAGAGATAGAAGTATACTCTAGCTACATTTTTAAGTGCTTGGTGTTCGTTTCTTTCGTTTTCATGGGACGTCGAAAATCAGCTTATGAAAAAAAAACGGATAAAGGGAAAGGATTGAAGGATTGAAGTGGCAACTTTGAAAATAAAGGATTTGTATAATATAAATATTATATAAACAAAGTCAGAACTGCCGAAGTCCAAAAGTGGTAGAAATATTTTTTTCATGCTACACCTTCCGTACTTGATTTTTCCAACAAAATAGGTTTCATAGCACTCTTCCAAATACAGTATTTTATTATATTATCTACTCTTTAATTAATACACCAAATTTTAATTTTTGTTTCAAACCTGCAAATATAATCCATTTGAAGAATCTAAATATTCCAATTGCTATTATATATTAAAAGACACTTAAAAAAAAAATTTTCATTTTCTAAAATACAAATTTAGTCCACATAGTCCTGGAAGTTCTATTTATTCACTTTTTGTCTCTGTGCAAGGTTCCAAAGCTAAACTTTGATCGGTTTTAACTTTATTGGGCTCATTTTGCTCCTCAAAGAATCATCTGAACTAATTTTTAATTTTCATAAAAAAATTTTTAATTTTTGTAATATTTAATTATTTTTTCTGCAAAATTATTATCAAAATTTTACTAGTTAAAAATTTTTCATATTATTTGTTACAATTTCATTCTTCAAAATTTATTTATAAATAATATTCTTAATCTTAATAACTCAGCCTATAAACCATTCTTTTAGGAACAAAGTGAGCTCTGTGAAATTAAATTCCATTAAGATTTAGTTCTACAACCCTGCACAGAGTTAAAGTGGATAAATAAAACTTAGATAACTCTGTAGACTGAATTCGTATTAACATCGATACCGAACCTTGTAACATATTATAAACACAATTCGAATATTCACATTCTTAAAATTAACTACTTTTCTGTTTTTATTTTCAGGTTTTCTCAGGTTCTAGAAAAAAGAAAATTTACTGTACGTGTCCCCTTAATTCATTAGAAGTCGAGATACTGCACTTCAAATATTCAAAATATTGCTTTATCATAACAGCTGAAATACTTGCAATTCCTCGCACTTTTTTGAAAATGTGCAAAGCTTTTCTAGCAGTCTTACCATTTCCTATGAAAAGATTATCTTTTTGGAGTTGGAATATATGATAATATTAAACTTGCAAATCTAATAATTTTCGTATGGGTGTATGAATATCTGCGAAAATGTATTTTTTTTTGTTCAAATTGCCATATCTCGGTCTGAAAACATCGAACAGAGACGAATACAAAAACAACGAATACTGAAAACAAGCTTCTCAGGGAAAAGGTAAGATTTATAGAAAAATTTTTGCGCATTGCGAAAATTGCAAATTGCCACGGAAAGTTTAATACTATCAAATTTTCAAATTGTGATATTTCGGTTTGAGAAGCTCGTACATAGGAACTTCTCAGCGAAAATTGTAGGATTACTAAGAAAACTTTTGTACATTTTATAAAACTGCGAGTGCGAGAAATTGCGAATGATTTAGCTATATGATAATACTGAATATTTGAAGGGCAATCTCAGCTTCTAATATATGAATTCTAAAAATTCCAACTGGGTTTTAACGAGTAGATAATATTGCTACGTTTACTGATTCGTCATCCTTTAGCAAGGCTTTTTTGGACTTAAAGTTTGATGACGATATTTGAAAGACGAGATCTTAAACTATCGAACATATTGTATTTAGAATTTTTGTAAGATGTCTACTGTCACGGAGAGTGACGAGCTGCAACACGAGAATGCAGCGTATCAAGCAGCGCTAATGTTAGCTCTTAACGAGCATGAAATGGCGATGTCACGCCCACAGAAGGATAAAATTATATATACAAATAATGCACCTTTTTATTTTACGTCTTCGGGGGCGTGAAATTGTCATTTAACGCCCGCATCAAAAAAGTGTGTCTCGAAGCTTATTTGGCTTTCAGATTATTTTTTACATATCTGTATTGCATGTAGAACGAAAAAATTAAGTATAGAAGGTGTTTCTTGTCGAAAAATTCAAAAGTGTTGATATTCTGAAAAATCGCTCATAAATATACTCATTTAAATTTCGTCTAGAAGACATTCTATTTTACAAAAAATTACCTGGACTTCGATCTGGACCTAGTCTGACAAAAGTCTGTTAATAGGTTGACTCTAAAGTCTGTTTACAGTCTTACAAAAGTCTTCGGCAAGTCTGGTTACCACGGTTATTTCAAACTCTTAATTTTTTTCTGTTTGGCGTACTCGATGGCTAGGTGAATAGAGTCGCCGATTATGGTTTCTCGAAAGTGTGCTCCATAGTTTTTTGTGTGCAGGTGTGAAATTCAGTCGTACATGACTACCCTTTCTCCCATTTCTCTCTCTCCCTCTCTCTTTCTCTTGGTATATCTGTGACGCAATGGTTGAGAAGATTTCTACTCCTTTACCACTTCAGAATACTATTTATAAATGAATATATTATAAAATTTTACAAAATGAAAAATCTTCTTAATTATACTTTTGTGACTGATTTTCTAGCAAATAGTATTGCTATATACCATTTGTTAAAAAATCCTATATAATAATTGGTATTGAGTTTTTAAAACTTTATTTTATTATCTTTATAATCAGGAAAAATTTTGCTTCAAACTTTAGAGGAATTAATGAATTATAGGGATTGCAGATGATTAGGAGTCAATAAGTTTTCTATCGTACCGTCAATGTCAACTAGTGCAATGATAGCAGTTTAAACGGAAATAGACCACTTAACAGCGATAGCCGATTGCACCTATTCATTCAATGCCTATAGTCTTACTTGACTCATCAACACTATAAAACCGTTGTCAGAGTTAATTCATAAAAATCCACGTACGAATGCTTTTCGGTAGGAAAATGTGCTAAAAATGTATCTGTTCAATCTTGTATCCAACATAGGACACAGTGGTCTTGAAAAAGGGAAAAGATTGGTGAAAATGAGTACAAAATCGGTTTCCACAGGTCGCTTTCACATGAAAAGTAGGTTCAAATTTTGAAAAGTGAAAATCATAGTTTTCGCGTTTTATTAATGTTTTTGTATTTTATCCGTTTGCGACAAAGTAACGAATATTCATCGAATTTCTCGTTACGAACTTTTCATCATAAAAATGTCATGAATACATTTCTGCTAATTTATGATCACTATTCTTGTAATCTAAACTATTCTCTACAGTATCAAGGTATTAAAAGTTTTATTTTCCTTGTTGCAAAAAAAAAGCCGAAAATCATATTTTGTTGGAAATTAATCATTTTTCAAAATTTCGAGTTGAATTTTGTGAAATTCTAAATTCGACAAGTAATTCAATATTGTAAACCACTTTTAGCTTTTACCCCAGGGTCAACGATGAGGACGTAGTAGTATATGACCCCAATTTTTTTTGTGTTTTTCATTACTTTAGTAATTTTTTTTAATTTTTTATACATTCATATAATAAAACGAGATTTTGTAATATTACAAAATTAAAGGTGAAGGGATGAAATTTTTGAATCTACTTTTGATGTAGAAACGACCTATACAAACCGATTTTGTACTCATTTTCATCAAACTTTTTCCTTCTTCAAGACCACCGTGCGGAAAGGACAATGTTATATAAAATTAGTAGAAGTGTTCCGAGCACAGTCAGTCTTTGATGCGTATACATACTGCCTATATTTATCGACATTTAAGATTCCGGAATCAAGTCTGTTCATTTTTCTTGCAAATCGCTTCTTATTTTGTAACCTATATATTTATATAGATTGCTAAGGTTTGACATTCAGAGCGTAACTGCATGTATCCTGGGCATTGGCTTTGTAAATTCTTAGATGAAATGTTAAAGATATAGCAGTTGCGACATAATTGTAAAACACAAATTATAACACATTTTTTTGTAACACTAGGAAATATGAATAAAGTGAGTCATAAAGGACAATACAAGGGTTGACTTTAAGAGTTCTACAAAATTAGTTTGAACAAGATAAAATGAAAACTCGAATAAAAATTATGTTAATCATTTCTGCTCTCATCGTCTTTTTACATTATCAGAATTATTCAGCTTACGCAAAATTTTCAGAATTACTGAAGCAATTATAAAAAGTATTTTTTACAATACCATTTTAAGTACATCCAATAATTATAATAGAACAAATTCACTTAATAGAAGATTTCATGTACGCATACGTGTAGCAGAAGTATAAGTATTTGATTATATTGTTAAGAGCAAATGTATTTTAAAAAAGGAATTGTAGTAACTTAATCAACAGAATAACTATAATTATTATAAATAATGAAGATTGCTACGGATGTAATTTTATTGATTATTCCTTTAGTTTTGCTAGATTTAATGTTATTTTTATTTTTTGGGAATATATTATTAAATACGGTGGCTGCTAAAAAATGTACAAAATAGTACATATTTGATTGCAAAGATACCGCTAAATAAAATTTTATGAAACATGTTTATTTTCAGACGAGTGAATGAGGAGCTGAAAAAGATTACCATCTTCAAAGAGATGGAAATAAAAATGTAAATGTAATCAACCCGACTTTCGACGAATGAATGCACACCTGGTACTACCGTAAGGTTTCCTTAATCTCGAGTCGAACTTGCACAAAGATAGGAATGAAGAGAGTAGTGCTTTTGAGGACTTCCCACTTCCCTTTTCACATATACACATTTTCTTTCATACATCATTTTTCATATTCTATTTACTCGTATGCCGCAAGCTATTTAGAAAATAGAACTACATACTTTTACTAAAATTATTGGAAAGTTTCATAAGAGTCTTTTACTTACTCGTTTTTTTAACTTGTTTGCTAATTAATACAAGTTTATTATTTTTAAGCGTATAATGAACATAATAAGTATTGCGAAAAAATAATTCATTTCAAACGCAGTTTCTCATTCATTCGAATTTTTTAACTTTTTAAAGAAATAAGTAACGATTATATTATACTTTAATGATTTATAGTTTAGAGATTAGGTTTAAGTTAAATAAATTATATAAAAATAAATTTAAAAAGTTATTCATTAAAATTGCTTTCTAATGTAGACGTATGAAACAAAGTTATTTGTAATTTAATAAAATTACAAATAATACAAAATTGCAAAAATGCATTAAATTAAAAAAATTCTCGAACTTGTTAGGGGGTGACAAAGCCCTACTGTTACCACTGAAATGTCCTATGTTAATTATCAATTGTATATTAAACAATTACACATTTATCAATTCGTGCTCCAAAAAAATTAGCTTACTTCAAAACAAAAGTTTTGAAGGTGTCATTGGAATATTTACTTGAAATTTTACTATATGATGGTTAAATTCATCGAGGTAGTACACCTGTATTTGTAATTTCTATAATTCAAAGTATTTTTGAAGTCAATACGAATTTTTTCACTGTAATAAAATCTTTAAAGTAGATGCTTTTGTACAATATTGTAAACTGTCGGTTTTTATAACAAATCCCCTCTTACAAATAAAATAACCTATGTAAAGACTTCTACCTTACCGGTTTTTGTATTTAACGAAATATGCAAAGATAGAGATTAATTTTTGGAAAAAAACTCTCGGTCGCCACCCCGATAATGATGTATATATTACGTGGTTCCAGTGTTTTTAAATTTCATTTATAATTCACAGAGATTTTGTCCTGGAAAATTTCGATGGTAAAAATCGCTGTGAATTACGAACGAAATTTTAGAGGACAAAAATCTCTGCCAATCGTGGATGGAATTTCATGAAACTTGAACCTCGTAATGATTACATCAATTAATCTCTATCTTTGTACATCTATATTTGTATATTTCGTTAAATGCCAGAACCAGTAATCTTTCCGACCATACCACATTCCCTTAACTAAAGGTATTTATAAACTGCTAGATATCAAAACTAACTAAAAATAAAATAAAAAATCTTGAAATAAATCGTTGTTATTCAAATACAACACATTAATAAAACCTACAATTACCCTCACAATAAAAAGAATCTAAATAAATATTAAAAATTCTCTTATTACTTTATTGTTATGAATGAATGTTATAATAACTGAACTATGAATTTAATAAAATTTCATAATATTATATTTATAACAACACACGTAGACTAATGAGCATAAGCAAAAACAGGTTATAATTTAAATTGAGTAATTTATATGTATAGTGTAAACCGATAAATGTATTTTTATCAGTCTTACAGTCTCTTAATACGTAATAATTTATATAGTGCAAAGAAAATCAACAATATATTTTAGAGATAATTTTAAAACTATAACAACATAAAGAAAATGTTAGCGTAATAGTTAAAAATAAAAAATATCTCAAAATAAAGTAAAACGAAAATATTCATTTATTGTTATAAAAGGAAGATGTCCACAAGATTTGAATAAAAAGAAGAGTTTAGGATCGAAAAACAGTTAATTTAAAATAAATTTGACCCCTTTACTTGAAGGGTATACTGAGAAACATTGATCATCCACCAAATCGGCATCTTTCCATACTCGTTTGTTTCTATTTTCATGCATTAACCATAGGTAACAATAAACACAATCTTTTTTAATATATCTCCTTTAAAGTAAGGGAGCTAAATTTTTTTAAATTCAACATCTTCTGATGCTCCAAATGATAGTGCAAGTTTCATACGTTGACTTGTAATTATATTCGAGGTGGGTATGGGCATCCTCCTTTATAGTTTATTAATTTGTTTTAAAACAAGAGGTGAAATTAAGATTAAAACTTACTGGTGCGTCAACAAATTCATACTTGCTGCAAATCACATTGCGTGATATTCTGCTGGAATTATTTTTATATAAACTCTTTATAAACTGTGTTCATATTCCAGCTATTCTTATTAATTTAACACTCGTTTAACTAGTGTATTATCTATTTGTAATACACTAATCTTATCGGAAATCAGCTTACTCTACTGCTATGAATTTGAATTGTATTAGTCTTTAGCATGGGATGGTAAAACAGACCATTGGAATTATCGAGAGTAGGAAACTTCAGTACAGTAACTTCTCTTACCTATTACAGGATTGCAGGCAGGCTACAATGAACATAGCTGATTTTCGTGAATCTATCAAAACATAATGTCGTTGAAAATGCATTACGTCTTCTCAATTTCCTATTTATATTGTATAAAATTTAATTTTAACATAATAATTTTAACAGTCCAATAGATGGCACTGTTACACAGTACATGAAGTTTATTTAACTTTGTAAGTGTAATAATGCTTTTCTACAAAGCTAATACGTGCCCTATACGTGCATCTCCACCATCTCTGTTACTATCTGCCTTGACAAGAAAGAGGTAAATAAAATAATGCTTTCTATAAAGCTAAAAGTGTACTGTGCACTTAAAAAGCACTTTTTTGCTATCAATAGTAATTCAAAAGATGAAAATTAAAATTATACTAATTGTAGTACTTCATGGTCCAAATTGGGGATTTATTATACGTGCAGTTCTACCTTCTTAGTCACTATCTGCAGTGGTATTTGAGAGATAAGTAAATAATAATACTTTTCTACAAAGCTAATACGTGCACTGTACGTGCACTTCCACCATCCTCGTTACTATGCACCTTGACAAAAAAGAGGTAAATCATAGTACAAATGAATAATGCTTTGGACAAAGCTAAAACGCAAGCAATGTACCTTTATTTCTCTCCTCTTAATCAATAAATAAAATAACGCTTTAAACAAAGTTAATTTAAGCACTCTACCTGTAATTCCACCATCTCAGTTACTAAATTCTAAATTCACAGAGACACGTGAAAAGTAACAATTTATTTTCCAAACTTGCATTATTAACAATGATTAAAATTTATTTAACAACATATAAAAAAAATTTTTTATAATACTACTAATCTACATTTCTTTTTTTTTTTTTTTTTTTTATTGAAACTATAAGAAAATTCCAAATAGTTGACCTTAATTACAATTAAAAAAGCATCAATTGTAAGCTAAAGAAGGCAGTGGGTAGGCTATGCGGCTGTTAGGCCATGCGGCTGTTGGGCCATGCGGCTTTTAGGCCAGGCGGCTCTCGGGCCAGGCGGGTACTGGTATATGCGGGTACGCGCGGCTACTGGCGGGCGGGTTGTGGATCATGTAGATTGCGGGTATCTTGGCGGGTATAAAAGCATTTCTTTATTAATTAGCGCAAATACAGTACATAGTAGGGTGTCGCTCGCATTTGTTCGATGAGTAACAGGGAGACAAATATAAAAAAGGATGAGGGCGCAAGCAATCCGCTTTAAAAATACCATAGTTTATAATATTAACATAGAACGAAAGAAACAAAAAACCTATTTTCCGATGTTGTATGAATGAGGGGGGGGGGAGTAAAGTATTAGCACGATAACATAACACTATATATACAAATACTTACTATATATATATATATAGTAACCAACACTATTTTCTTATTCCTTACTTATTCTTTATTCCTCATTCTTTTGGCTATCCGAGCCTTGACTTTTTTCTATTTACTTTTTTAATTCAGAGATCGCTAATTATGATAAATAGATCGAACGCAAGTTTGTAGGTTTTTGCTAAGTTTCTGAGATATCCCAGAAAACTTCGGAGTGTTACTCAAATTTCTGGGACGATAAATATGACCTTTTTTAGTAAAATTATTTCTTTAGTAACATTTTTGTGTTCCGATAACAAATAATAACCGGAAATAGAAGCAGGCGCCGCAGACGAACATATTATGGGTAGGAAGTTGGTAGGGTCTGAACCTATTATATTACTTAGAAAACTGCCATATCCCAGAAACCAACTTGTTGTGGACAATACTATTTAAAAATCCCAGAAACTTTCGTTACATTCATTTGTATATCTAAGTGATATGTTTAATAACACAGGCTCACAAAAAAAATAAAGTACTCTGAACTGGAGTTGAGACCACCTTATTCCTACGTATTTTGGCCTTCTAAATTTCGAGATAACACAAAATAAATGAATTTCGAGGAATCTTAAATTACGAAGTTAACAATTTTTTTCATTACGTTAGGAATTGGTATTATGAATTAGTAGCACTCAATGCACCCTTCAAAATTAATTTTTAATCGCCTCCATACGATTTTTCATCTCTGAGATATGCCGATTTAAAGTTACAAAACGTATTTCTCCTGTTGAAAAAACTCATGTGAAAAGCATATGAGAATGACATGAGTATCATGTGAATTTCATGTGGGATGCGACGATGATTATGTACCGACTGAGAACAACGGCTCTTCATCATCCTCAGATGAGAATTGTTCCGATGATAATATGCCAAATATGAAGATATGCTTACCATCGATTCAGAATGAACATAATGTATCACGGCCATCAGCGGCAGACCATAGCAGTAAAAGATATAGTATTCCTGCCAGTTTTAATTTCATTGCTGCATCTGTCGAAGAAGGAAAATGATACACCAAACAAAATTTCTGATTGTACTACTTAACTGTTCAAAATCGAATTGACAGGCATATTTTAAATAAGCACAGGGACAAAACAGAAGTTCAAGCCATTGCAAATGCAGCAAAATACAATTGGCTCATTACTTTATATGCCAATAAGTTTGCCGACAAATATCATTCTCAAGTACAAAACACATATATTAGAGGGCACGTCAGACTCCTGGTAAAGCTGTTATTACGGATTAAATACTTCGAGCAAAAAATCACGGATCTGTCAATGGCTTTTAGGCCACAGTACTGGCCAATTTTTCTAAAGCATTAGACTAGTCAGCGGGTATTATTCAAGCATTTATTTTAAATTAGTTTATTACTACGTGGTTTAAGGTGATATTCCTTAGGCGAATCTGCAGAACAGTTCTAAAAAATCTTAGTCCTTTTTTATTACCTGGGATTTCCCTAATCGGGCTATACCGCTCAAAAATAATGACCGCCGAGTTACTTGCATTTGGCAACCACATGTTGGCCAGACATTCCGAACACACGTTTGCGGCACTTTTTATTGTATTTACTTAGAGCGCATGTTAGGCCTCTGTCTTTTTCCATTTTTTGCCTACGTTGGGAAATTCCGGTAAAGGGCTGTCCAAAACTAATGCCGTTTTTAAGCCACGCTTCTGCAATAAAGTGTATCCCTTCCGAAGTATTCTGCCAAGGAAAATCTTTCCTTCAGTTAGTTGGTTCTTAGACTCCGCTAGGATTAGACGGGTTGGTTTTCAGACCCGCTCAGTTCGCACGAGTCGGGTTTCAGACACCGCACGGTGGGCACTTTGTCTCGAGGTCCGACACATCAAGTGATTCGGCTAGAGACGCATTTTTCTAAGAGTTGTTCTCGATGTCCGACACAGTCAGTGATTCGCCTAGAGACATCTCCATAATCAATACTTTCAAACATTTGTATAAACTTATTATATTGTCGCAATTATTCAATATGTTATTAGATATTAATACTTAGAATAAGAACTTTTGTTTAAATAAATCAAGTGAACTTTAATACAGCGCCGCAATTTATTTTATTTTAGTGATCCCAAAAACACAAATTAATAAACTGTGCGCGCAACAGGTATAATAGTGAAACGCGTTTGTTCAGGATACCATACAATGCCGAGACCATTCCCATTTTAATAAAAAAATGCTTTAAAATCCTTCGGGATGATTTTACTATAGATCAAACGAAAAAAAAATATTAAAAGAAAGCATATGCAATTTGTGGAACACAAATGCCGTAACTAAGGCGTATGAAGGTCGTTTGATCCTGTCTATGCGGGGCTTGGAGTATTGTACTCACGCCGCGGCGCGCCGGTACCGTAAGGAAACGTTTATACGTTTTTTCTTTGCCTTACCCTTATCTTTAGTCATATTCAATTTCATGACTGTTTTTATTATTCATCTTTCACTGTCGAAAGAAATATCCTTTTTACACATTTATTTTTCTCAAAGACGGGATAAGGAAAAATTTATTTGTTATAATGTAATTTTTTGAATTTAATAATATTATTTTTCACTGTTAAAATGTCACCCGTTTCTTTTGTATATTTGTATTTTTTTCTTTCCTTTTTTTTTTTTTTTTTTTGAATATTCCTTGTGAAGCTGCATAATGTTTAGGGATACATTCCGTACAATATGTGTGCTCACGGTAGCATGGATATGTAAATTAATGGGATTTTCCTAGTTAAACGTCTGTGTGTAAGACATATTTGCACATAATAAAACTTATATTTAATAAAATGTCAGATTTATACTTGTGAATAGAATGTTTAATATTGTACTTCATTATATT
>UELV01097562.1:0-10397 GCA_900490015.1 Megastigmus stigmatizans | reverse complement strand
GTTTTACCGATCGGATATGAATAATTAGTAATAACTATTATAAATAAATAGGTAAAATTATGCAAATCCCAAATACAGATGCACTTCGTCTATTAATTATCTATCTTCTAGAAAAATTTCAAGTGAATATTTCAACGACACCTTCAAAAATTTCTGCACCGAAAAAATAAGTATTTGCATCGAGATGAGTGCGTTTTTTCGGTGCAAAAATTTTTAAGGGTGTACTTGAAGTATTTACTTGTAACTTTGCCAAGTGATAGATAATTCATAGAGGTAGTGCACCTATATTTGGGATTGGAATAATTTTAAGTATTTGTTTAGTTATTAATATTATTATTAACTATCTATATCCGACCAATAAAACAGTTTCTGCCTTATCAACCGGATATTCAATAATTCGATATAGCTAAATAAATACTTGAAATTATGAATATTCCAAATACAGGTGCACTAGCTCTAAGAATTATCTATCATCTGGCAAAGTTTGAAGTAAATATTTCAAGTACACCCTTAAAAATATCTGCACCGAAAAAATGCAATCATTTCGGTGCAAAAATTTATGAAGGTGTCGTGCCGATAGATGGCGACGTATACTTTATTCTTGCGAAGAGATCAAATCGGCTTACGGGCCGAGAGCCAACTGCAGTCACGTGGTATACTTCATAATTGAGAAAAATAAAAAGAGAGACACAGCTGATAGCAAGGAAATTTAAAGAAAGAGTCGCGAGTGTGCACGTGAGGGAGGTTATAGAGCTCTTTATCGGTGCTTGTTTAGAAAAAGTACAAGAATTCTTGCAACGTTGAGCCGCAAAAATATTGAGAAGACTGAGATAGCGATAGGAAGAAAGACTAAGAAGGTGTAGAGCAAAAAGACAAGGGCGCGTAGGGGAGAATAAGAAGAGAAAGAAAGAGCCTGAAAGAGATAATTGTCAGTAATATGTCAAATTTTCAGTAAAGGTAAAATTTATTTAAAACATATCTAGAGACATATACCAAATCAAAAGTAAGAAAGAAAATATAATTTGAATATCTCTTACAAGGATATGGGACTGTACGGTGCAGAAGGTCAGAGGCTAATGCAGCAACATGATGTTCCAGAGTATTTGGCTCTTGTTGACAAATGCTTACAAGAAGAGAATAAAAGACTTCTCCACTATTTAGATACTTCCACAAAGTAATTAACAATTTATTTAGTTGGGATTTATAGAGTGATTTTGAAAATCTTTGTTAATCTAGTTTTTTGTTAATATTATTTTAGATGGTCATTGATTCACACAGAAGAAAAACAATTATTATCTGAAAAGCTCAGTAGCATATTACAAAAAGGCTTCAGTGGATTATTGGATGAGAATAGAATCAGTGACTTGTCCTTCCTATACAATTTGTACAGTCTTATAAAAAATGGTTTAGTGGAACTTTGTTTAAATTTCAATTATTACATAAAAGTAATTATTTTTAATCAGTCACAAATTATAATATTTTTAATTGTAATTATCGCAATAAAGGCTACAGATAGTCTTATTGCGTATCAAGGATTATATATAGTCCGGTTTGTTATGGTCTAACACGTTTATACTGACTTTTTAAAGTTATACAAACTGATTTCTGTAGAATTGCTTTAAAAATACCAAAAATGACTATAAAAAGTCATAGATGATGTGAAATTAGTTGAAGAGGACTATATAAAGTCTTGTGAACACAACTAATTTATATACAAATAACTAATCAAGAGTTCCCGTATAACACTTTTAGTTATGAATGACTATAAAAAGTCATTTTTGATGATGTGAAAAGTATTAAAAGACTATGAAACGTCTTATCATTTAATTTTTACCTGAATAATAATAGTGTCATACGTTTTTAATTGTAATTATCGTAAAAAAGGCTACAGATAGTCTTATTGCGTATCAAGGATTATATATAGTCCGGTTTGGTATGGTCTAACATGTTTATACTGACTAAAGTTATATAAACTAATTTATGTAGACTAACTTTAAAAATACAAAAAAATGGCTATAAAAAGTCATAGGTTATGTGAAATTAATTAAAAAGGACTGTATATAATCTTATTATCAATTTCCATCAGATTTTCCAAGTTACCCCTACTCCATGGAGTAGATGTGGATATTTATATTGATTATATATATTGATTAGAAAGAAATATACCGCTAGTGCCATCTATGGGGGAAGTGGGTTGTATATCATATACAAACGCTCATAGATGGCTCGGCGATCGGATAACAGATTGGTAAAACAGTTGGAAAATGCCTTTAACACCCCCTTAAGCCGTTCTCAAAATATAAGTAAATAAAACTTTGAAACTCTGTTTTCGCATAGAACCTCTGGACCTAGGAAGCTGAAAATTTGAAAATCGGATTTTTCGACCCCGATTTACCTAATAACCAAAATGCTGTTGTTTCTATTTCTCTTTCCATTTCATTTGTGCTTTGTATCTTGTTACTGTACTATATGTATCTTGTTTATTATACTATAGCATGGGCGAATGGTTCTCCCAAAAAAAGTGAACTGCTCTCCCGTTTGAAGGGCAAGCAGCTCGCCGTACGCGTTGATTAACAGCAACACCAGTTGGGGCAACCGCTCCCCTAATTTTTTTTCCGTGTATAGTACGTTAGAGATGTATTCGAACTAAAAATCAAATTTCTATACATAACTTAATCTTGGAAGATAATTTTTATAAAAAATTCAATATCTACTACCAGTAATTTTAAAAAGATATAGATAACTAAAGTTTTAAGATCACTGAAAATGAAACGTGCTTCTGCTACATATGTTTACGTTGCTATGCGGTTAGAGTGCCGCTATGCACGAACAACGGCGGGCTACTCGAGATGACAATAATACCAACCCATTTTTATGTTTACAGCGTTGTCACGTTTACTTCATTATTATTGCGTTTTATTTTAATGAAAATTAGATAAAATAATTAGTAAAAGCTATAATTTTGTAATAATAGATTAATAAAATTAATGTTTAAAGAACTTTGACTCATTAAAAACATTCTTGTGTGCTAATTTACGTTAGCGTTTTTTTTTATCTGAAGTTGGTACGTGTGACCTAATCCTATGTTAAAACTTAGGACCCCCTCTTCACCTCAACTCCCCTCGAAAAAACTCCCGAACCTCCTTAAGTAATGTTCTTTTCAGGCTACGAAATCAACACTTTAGTGACTTATTTTAAATAAATATATACCTGAAACTGAGCGTTGAATGCAACTATTGTATAATAATGTAAGTTACAATTAATCCCAATTAGAACACTAAAAACAAAATGTTTTAATTTATAAATGTAGCTGAATTAAAAATTAATAATAATTGAAACTAAAGTTCAAAAACGCTTTCCTGAGTCTCGCAATTAGCATAGAAACACACTAAATTTTCAAAATCGTGGTGACAGAACAAAGGCAAAACAACTAGCAAAAAATTATTGGCGAAAATGGAAGGGAAAGGTGTCGCAAGTGGAGGAATGAGCTCCGCTCGTTATATGCAGAGATGCAGAGAGTATGAACAGGAAAGAGGTGCGTACACAGACACATATATAAGACTCAGCGGGAAATCAAGTCATCGTCACTCTGCACTGAAAGAGCAGAATACCTCCCAAGCATTATGCGGGCCTAAAATTTAAGTAGACTGTCGCTCTCCCATCACTGACTTTATGTCAGATGTTATGGCACATGCGACCTCTTAAGGTGTTATCTTTACTTATAACGACGAGAAAGGAATCGTTCGAATATGTAATTCAAAACAAGGAAAACCAATCTAAAAATAAAATAAAAAATTAAGTTATGAATTTAAGTTGAATATGGCAAAAAGTTGATTAAAATTTTTTACAATATTGAGAGTCTTTTTGTATAAATTTTTAAGAAATAAAGTGTCTTCTATATATATATTAGTAACCCAGACGCTTAACAAAAAAAAATAGTTTTATCAATAGATAAGAAGCTGAAAAAGGGTAAAATTGGCTGTTCTTTCACTATAACACATTAGTTTTGAGCTTCAACCCCTCTACATGCTCAAAAATTGATTGGGAAGAATTTTCCACAGTATTTGATTTCTGGAAAGACATTGTCTAAACTTTATTTCGTGTAAAATCATAGGTGTGAAACAGAATTTTATTCTTAGAAGGAAGATAATTTACACTTATCAAGTTACAATAAGAATTTTTATTCATTGTAAGTAATATGAGTCATAATAATCAACTAGATTAAAACTTCTTTCTTGTCAAAAATTATTTTTGAGACAAGCAGCAGAACGAGGTAAAAGTTGTATGTCCGTGTACGCATCTCTTTCCTGTTCCTACTCTCTCCATCTTTGCGAATGACAAGCGGAGCTTGTTCTCCTACTAGCGATACCCTACTCTTCCATTTTCGTCAATAATTTGTTCCTGGGTCTCGTGATGTATAGACTTTTTATGATAATTATGAGACTCAGGACAACGTTTTTGTACTTTTGAAAACGCTTAGTTATTTTAATTGCTCGGGTGGATATCGTGACTTTCTTGCACAGTTTCAGTTTCAATTATTAATTATTTTTAATTCAGCATCAATTATAAATTAAAACTTTTTTGTTTTTAGCGATAAAACTGTAGTGCATGCGTGTGCACACGCATAATGTATTCGAATTCCAAAAAATGAGGTATCTATGTTTTTTCATATTGCTAAAGAGACGATTCAACAGCAGTCGATGAAATATAATGAAAAATAATAATGTATCGAAACCTAACAGAAAAAGTAATAGTGAATGGTAAAAGTAACTTAATCGTTTGTTTAATTTTATTTTGTGCAATTTTTTATTTAATTATGTCAATGGTTCGCGAATATGCTATAACGTTTTACTCTCTAAGTTTAAATAATCTCCATAAAAAAAATAACGAACTCTTCATGTTGAAAACAATTTTCAAACTATAATATATGGGTAATCATACTACTATCAAATATCAAATCCTTAGCATTATTAATGCATTATTTAAAAATTGAATCACTGTTATATATTCTCGTTACATTACGAAAACGTACATTATACAGACTGCAATGTTCAAAATAATGTGTATTAAGTAAGTTTAGATTAGACTTGTATGATATTCGTTTAAAATCTGTCGATCCTGGACCTATACTAAAACACGCTAAAAATCGCATGAGCCTGCAGACGTCTCACTCATAGTAGTGCAGCGCTTTTGCAACGTGATACGAAAGCAATACCAGTTTGATATAACAAACGTTTTAATGTGGGATAACTACTATTTCTCGCAAAGAGGAGCCCAGGCTCCTTGCGTGTCAGCGTTGGAAATCGAAGATTTCGCAACCGCGCCCAATACACTTCAGAGCGTACCGAGCTGCGTTAGACACCCGACCGGTGCACCCAATGACTACGTTCAAATCGCAAGAGCAAAACTTCCGTTTCTCTTCGTTCCTTCAACATTACTCCACACGCTCAGAGCTTGCCTGCTCGACTATTTAAGAATAATTATTAAAAAAGTAGCAGATGCATCAGTTGGCGTAAAATAATATTTGCTAATTTATTGGCGCTTAGCTTCGACTAACTTAATGTTTTGTTCCATTATACATGTATTATGTAATTCATAAATAAATTAGGTAATAAAACCTATTTACAATAATTATCTAGGAAATTTTACAAATTCGGCAATTATTACTAAAATTTCAAATATATTCTTTTAATTTTATATTAGTCTTCTTAATTCAAAAATAATAATAATGATTTATTTTTTGTAATTAATATACAATTAATATTTTGAATATACTTTTTAAAGTTACGCAAGATATTGATTTTTTCTTTGCCCTATACTTCTTTGAAGTTTGCTTTTTTATCATCCTATTTTTATAATCTTATTATATTTTAAATTACAGAAAATTTGGAAAAAAGGAGAGGTGTCAGAAGAATGGCTCATGGGAATTGTGATGCCGATATATAAGAAGGGGGAAAGAAAAAGGTAGAAAATTACAGAGGTATCGCACTGATAGATTCGGGGTACAAAATATATGCAGAAATACTGAGGAAAAGATTGAAAGATTATCTACACTGAAAAAAACATCGGTTACGATAACCTAAGAGTCAAGTTGAGTCAACTGAAGTGAGTTCAGTAGGTTCGCTTCAGTTACGCCAACTTGTGGGCTCAAGTAAACGCAACTGACGATTCTTGGGCGATTTGACTTAAGTAACACACGCTTAAGTAGTCAAGTAATTGTGAGTATAAGTCATATGTTAGCACTTTTATGTTCATAACAAATAAATAATATATGAAATAAATGTTATTTCAATAATAAAAAATTACAATATGAATATAAAAAAACTTTTTCACTAAACCCCTCCAGTTTCCACACCTTCAATTTTTCAATTACAAAACTATCCATTTGCTTAAATTTTATTTATTTTAATTAGACACTTGTGGTAAACTCTGCGGAACATTCATAACATTTAGATAATAAAAAATTACAATATGAATATAAAAACCTTTTTTCACTAAACCCCTCCAGTTTCCACGCCTTCAATTTTTCAATCACAAAACCATCCATTTGCTTAAATTTTATTTATTTTAATTAGACACTTGTGGTAAACTCTGAAGAACATTCATATATATGAAAGCCGATTCATGCAAGTAGCAGTTGCTTGGAAACAAAAGTATACGTTACTTAAGTCACATTACTCAAGAATCGTCAGTTGCGTTTACTTGAGCCCACAAGTTGGCGCAACTGAAGCGAACCTACTGAACTCACTTCAGTTGACTCAACTTGGCTCTTAGGTTATCGTAACCGATGTTTTTTTTCAGTGTAGAAGAAAAAGGAGCGCTAGACGACACGCAATTTGGCTTTAGAAATGGGAAATAAACGACAGATGCAATTTGAACGCTGAAAAGTGTAATAGGAAGAGAGATAGTAAAAAAAAAAAGAGGAAGGGCGCTGGTGTTGTTCGCGGACACGAAGGCAACCTTCGATAAGATAAGAAGAGAGGTAATATGGAATGCGATGAGGAAGATGGGAGTAGAGAAGCAGCTGAGAGAAAGAATAGAAGAACTATACAAGGAAACAAGATGCAGGATAAGGATAATAGAAGAAGAAATGGAGTAATTCGAGGTTGTGAAGGGAGTAAAACAAGGATGTCCTCTGAGTCCAGCATTATTTAATGTGGCGATGGCAGACCTGGAAGGAAAAATGAAAGGGATACAAGAGGGAGGACTGGTGATAGGGAGAAAAAAGATATGGACGCTCTCATATGCGGACGACGTGGCCTTACTCGTGAGTCGTGAGACGTCTTTGGTCGACTGAGATTCGACTGACTACGGGCCGCCTACCAGGCGACTATGCGCGGTGGGGAGATGGCTTGCGCTTGGTGCTGTGGCGTTCGAGAGTTATATCTCTCGCGCAGCTTCGGTATCATGCCGTGTGCTACCTCTTTGCCTCGCATGGTTTGCTAATTGATCATTGTTGGATTTGGACTCTGTTTTCCTACCGTGATGGCTGTGGTTTCTCCTATTTCACCTAATTTACTTTTATAGCTTCTGTTTTCCCTCTTTATAGATTTCAAAAAACACTTTTCGATTTTAAATTGACTATATTAGTTAGTATATTGATGTTCTCCAGTACGTTAACATATACTTATTGGTTTTAAATAGTTCTCGTACCATGAGTGAAAATAGCGGAGGCAAAAGAGACAGTGAGTGTCTTTTCGCGTTTTTAGTGTTTTTTTGATATTATACAATGTTTATATTCGAGCTAATATTATTTTCCACTAATTTTGTTTTTGGCTTATATGACGTTTTGATTGGTAGTTATTTTGACGAGTAGAACTAAATTACTTTATATTCTCCAATGTTTTAGATTTATAAGCCTTTAAGGTATGTTGCATTTATTCATTTGTGCGGTTTATAAATGTATTGGAGTTTAATATTAACTTTTGTAATTTTTGTTTTTCGATTCTTACCTTTTCCAGGCCCAGTGCCTGCTTAACATCGTCTTGATACGAGCTACAACACGGTAGGATTTGCTTCACGCGTTTGCTTAAATTTTACTTCAATTCAATTTATAATTTAATTTTTTTTTGCCTACGTTGAGGCTCATTGTGTAGCGCTGGAGTGCTTTAATTCACGCGCGTTAATTACTCCGAAATCTCTATTTTGCTCATATCCGAATTGTACACTCGAGGGAGGTGGAGCAACGCTGCATTTGGTGAGCCAAGCAACTCGAATTATTGTACAGCGACTTGCGTACCTCTTCAAGACGAATCTTTAATATTTATTACTTGCTTTCAATTAAATATACTGTTACTTAATTGTTCAGCGTGCCTTCGACAGACTTTTCGATATAGCGCTCGGCGTACGTTTTATATTCTGTTTTGTATTGCTTTTATTTGCCTATTAACGGACACTTTTTGTTATTTTTTTTCAATCAATGTGAGGTGTGAAATCATTTACTATTTATTCTACTTGATATTTTTGCATGTGTTTAAGTGTCTGTCCATAACCCGAAACTCAGCAAGAAAGTCGAACGTCTCTGGCCGTTCGACCTCACGACTCTGCCTCTGGCTAGCCGCGCATTTATGCACGTTGCCTTCAGCATCGCGCATAAATAATTCCAAAGATTAAAGTCAAATATATTAATCGAGTGGCACTGCTCGAATTTTCAGTTAACATTTTAGCTAAATTTAATTACACAGTGCCTGGCGTCCTGATTTAAATCTGCCTATGCAGATAAGTATTAAAACTGTAATTGAAATCAGTTACAAAAACTTTGATGGGGAGTTAACCTTATTTTTCATAGTTTGCCTCCTACTTATATACGCGGGAAAGTTACTGAGCTGCTCCCACGCTTAGTCAAATTCCCCCGTTATAACTTGTTTGTGCATTTCTTCTGTTTTCTGTAAGATCGAGTAATAACTCTACTTGATCGGACGCGCGAAGCCGACATCGATCTCACGTTCGAACCACGTCTTGCATACCAACGGCTCTGAATTTTACGGAAAAAATGCGGTCTAGTAACTGTTGTAATTGATAAAGCAGTTGCAGATCAGCTGTCGCTAATTCAACAGCATGAGACTCGCGTCTATAGTTTCGACTCTAGTGACTTCCATCATGACTTTCATACTCTCTAAATTCAAAAACAGACTATTGCCCTTGATAATAGCTTTAAACTAACTTATGTAGTTGGCTTCAAGATGGCATTCAACATTGAGATCCGGCAGGATATATACCATCATACATTTGCTATCATTGCTCCCAGGCCTTCGTATGAGTTAATCTGAGCCCCGTTTGCACTGGCAATTTGCAAGTCAATTTATACCATTATCGTATAGCGGTTCAATCTCGTCGTCCGTTGTTCACTCAGAGTCACTACGCACTAATGATCCTTTGTCATTACGTTTTGACAGAGCTAATTGCTGCTGCTTTGCGATTACAGTTCGTGCATATTTCTGCACATTTTGATCGACCAACGACTTTGATCCTTGCTGATCGCCTCGCTCAGTGCTATCTGTCCTCTTACGTTAATAAAAGCATGACCGGAACTGGAAGTCTTACCTTTCGTGGTTATTCTAACGCTTCTTGAAATTACTATTATTTCGAGTAAGGCCATTGTTATTACTTGGCTTATTCCGCTGTTGTTTTCTCATTTACCCCTTTAACTTGTCGAAAGACGTGTTCAACTTTCTAATTTCTTCTAGCAGCAATTGATTTACTTTTGAGCTCTCGCTCATTTAGAAATGAGACTGCGGACACCGTCAGCTCTTTTTGCTTTAATGTTAACTGCCGATCGCTGAGCTATTTTCCCTTATTTTTCATGTTAAAAGTCAGTTCTATTATGTAAAAATGTTCTTAAGGTTTAGGCACACTGAAAAAACGTTCGGTTACCATTGCGTATGTTGCCCAGATGGTAACTGTATTTGTGCTCTAAGGCAAACGCTATTGTACTACATCCGCAATATTTGCCTGGGTTTTCGGTTACACTTACGACGCCCTCCCCAAGCAGCTCCCGCCTTTTTCCATCGGTTAATATACATATTATCTTCGACTTAAATATTTTAAAACTTGTATTGATATAAGGTACTTCGTGAATTTAATAAATAGTGATATATGGATGAGTATGTAAAAAGCAAACTGCGATCGTGGAAGCTAGAGCAGTTTATAGAAAGATTTGAAATTAAGTGAACAATACAATGATAATATAATCTAACCTAAAAATATGTATGTCTGGTATGTACGATTTTCATGTTTTTATTTATAAATATTGCTATGGGTATTTCTTTGCAGAGGCTGGGGTAGATGAGGAAATATTTATAGATATCGATAATGATATTTTACAAAAATTATTTTTTGAATCGGAATGCGGGTTCCAAAAAAAAATTCACTAAAAAGTTCGAATCATGGAAAAACAG
>UELV01097557.1:0-21346 GCA_900490015.1 Megastigmus stigmatizans | reverse complement strand
GTTTACAACAGTCCAACTATATCCTATTATGAAAACTTAGGGTTCTTAAACATTAATTCGAAATTACCTTAATAGATCCTTTTTAATCAATATATGTTTTTACGTATTCATTCTTATACATAATTTTAAACGGTATCATGCTGATTCGGCCCGATGTACATTTCATAGCAAAATTCTAATTTATTCTGATATTACTTGCGAGACTTTGGTAAATAGAATTTGGACGATTAATCGCTATTTCTTTTCTATTGATCATAAAGAAATAGAATATCTAATGATATCATTAAATCCGATACTAAATGTATTTGAATAAGATTTGATTGGTTCTCTTACAATTATAGTATTTGGCTAAATCTGATAATTTTCGATATACTCCTGTTTATGACAGAAAGAATTCGCATTCTTACTTGATCCTATTTATTTCTAATCGGTCGAAAATTTTCTAATTGGAATTCTATTTATTCCTATAACATTTTAATAGGAATCAAATAGGATTTAATTGATTTATCTGAGCAGGGATTAAATGCCTGTTAAGCTGCGCTCATCTTGAATGTACACCGAATTGAACTGAAAGTACATTAGATAATACATTCTTTTCTGAGTATCCAATTTTTCAATTTAACCAGTGCTGATTCATACACGCATAATTTAGACGTTACTTTGAATGCGCCATACATGGATATTCACATTATCCCAATAATCGGTCATCAAACAGCAAACACCTTTCGCACAGCAATAATCGGTTACATCCATCATAATTAATTATCTCATACAGCACTTACAAATAGCTCGGATACTTGTATATCAAAACAAATTCGTCATGGGCGCATCATCGAAAAAAACCCTCGCCGCATCGAAAAATCCCAAATTGCCCCTTTGAGCTTGGCAATATTAGATTATCTCGGGGTGGTGTTGCAGTAAGAAAAAGCTATATATATAAGTCTGTCGAGAACAAATCGGTAGTTTGTCGGCTATAGAGAACTGGCAGTAGACAGGCGACGACGGCTGCACATAGAGGACATATATCTGCGCGTATAAAGTCGAACTCGATCCGCACGCGCGCTCAAAAGAAAAGCTCTGATCCCTCTCCTCTTTCACACTGGAACGCTTTTCCAACAGCCAATACCTACATTCCTCCCGCGCTTTATATATATTTCTCCCGCAAGCTCGTCTCTCACCTCGTCTTGGCGGCATCTATATAACACACACACATATATCGCTCCCGTGTCTCTGGTGTGTCCCCACAGAAGCAGAAGCAGCAGCAGAAGCAGCAGCAGCAGCAGAGGCAGAAGTATCGAGGGTAGCTGCAGCAGCAGACGAGGACGAGGAAGAATCGATGCTCGTGTCGGTGGCTGCCGTAGCCGGGGCATCAAACATCGTGGGATGTAGTTGACGTTGCTCCCCGCTCTTGAGAAGGATAGCTCGTCGGGGGCGGCGCGGGTGGAGGTGGCGGTGGTGGTGGTGGTGGTGGCCGAGGTGCCCGGGGGTGGCGGCCGAGGGGCGGAGGCCGCGGGAGGCCGCGCTCGTCGTGGTCGTGCTGCAGACTCGCCGGGGTGACCGGGACGAGGCTGAGCTCCAACAGCAGCAGCACTGCAATCCGCGGGGCCGGAAGCGCAAGCGAAAGAAGAGGCATCAGCTGCTCTTGCTGCCGCGACAACAAGAAGCGGACTCCGAAGAAGGAGAAGAAGACTACGAGGACGAGGAGGTGGAGGAAGGAGGAGGAGGAGGAGAGCTGCAGCGGGGTGCATCAGGACGAGCTGCAGCGCCACGATAACGCGGACATATATGAGCGCGGCCGGGGCTGCATCGAAGCTTCACCGGCGGCTCCGCAGCAGCCGCGTCCTGAGCTCGTTCGCGCCCAAACCAGAGGAGGAGAGAAGGACGAGGGGAGGAGGAGGAGGAGGAGGAGGAGGAGGAGGAGGCAGGAGGCAGAGGAGGAGGAGGAAGAAGAAGAAGCTACAGCCCGCGGGGAAAGTCGAGGAAGGATGAATGTGACGCTGGCTGTGGTGAGCCTGCTGCCGGACCTCAACGACAGTTTCCTCGACCGCAATCTGAGCGGCATAGAGGGCGAGGAGAAGCTGGGCCATCAGTATCCGCTCTGGAGGGTCCTGCTGATCAGCATAGTGGCGGCCTGCCTCAGTCTGGTGACCGTAATCGGCAATATTATGGTGATGGTCAGCTTCAAGATCGACAAGCAACTGCAGACCATCTCCAATTACTTTCTCTTCAGTCTGGCTGTGGCGGATTTCGCGATAGGTCTCATATCGATGCCTCTGTTCACGGTCTACACGGTACTGGGCTACTGGCCCCTCGGCTCGCACGTCTGCGACACCTGGCTGGCCCTCGACTATCTCGCCAGCAACGCCTCGGTGCTCAACCTCCTCATTATCAGTTTCGATCGGTACTTCTCCGTGACGAGGCCGCTCACCTACAGGGCCAAGAGGACCACTGTCAAGGCCGGCATCATGATCGGTAAGACTATCTTTACTTTTTCCTTCCCTGTGAGATTCTTGCCCGGGAACTGGTACCGATTATAGAGTAGGTTTCATCTACGGAGAAAATCGTATGCTTTCTTGCGAGTTTTTATATCGATTTTTAAGTATAAGAAATATCTATGTTTTGCTCGGAAAGAAAGATTGAATGCCGAGATATTTTTTAGATTCATATACGAGGAAGCAGGTCATTTACGAAATGTTGGATACCTGCAAGTATCTTTTATGCATTGAAGGCATCGAAAAATCGATCACGCGTTGATTGAAAATAAAAATCTCTTCTTAATAATAGAAACAAATTCAAGTTTTAATAAATAGTTCTTCATTTCTTAAAATTACATTTAAATTTCAGTATAACACTATGCAATGATATGAATTTATAATCAATAGTTCATCGTTTATACCACCGTTGTATATATCACCTATGTAAGGGTGTTTACGCATAGTCTTATATCGATTTTTATTGCCGATTTCTAGAAACATACTCTGTTTATTTCTCACATAACGGACGTGATTTCTATTGGATTCTTAAAAATATTCCGTTCGAGCAAGATTGAAAATCTAAAAAAATCCTTTCATGTAGCTACACATATTTGAAGTAAATTTGAAAGGAACATTCTGGGAAAGGAGTTATGTTCAATCTCGTGTACTAAAAAACTGCATTCTTAGAAAATGCGTCATTACAAAAAATGTTTTAGATAAATAGTTATTTTTTAATGAAAATCTCCGATTTTTAAAATTTAAAGTTTAAATACAAATACATTTTCAAATGAATGGTTTTTAATTATCTGTAGAAGTAGAATGAACAAATTCCTATAATAAAATTAACGTCTTTTAATTGTATCGCGTACCTTTTGTCACTTTTACAATATAGGTATTCTCTAATCCATACATTCTGATTCAAATTATAGACTTACTAGAAAGGAAATTATGTAAAAAGTTTGCGTGCAATAAATTTTTATTATTTCTTGATCTTTTAAATGATAGATTCAAAATACTATTTTCATTCTTAATCACAAATATCGGAATAATATATATCTATTCAAAAGGGACTAATGAATGTTCCAACAATTTTTCGTCAGCCAATCAAATTATAATATAAAAAAAATAAAACTTTTTTCCAAGGACGAGAAGACCGATGTATATTCATTTAACCAGAGACACTCCCCATCTTTTGATTGGTTTCAGTTTTAACTCTTCTGTATATTTTTACATAAAATCGATGGCTTGTTTAAACTGACAATCTGCACTTTTAAGTGACGAATTTTTAGGCTGATTCGTGTTCTTTACTATTGAATAATTTAACTTTAAATTCTTCATTTTTCTTTCAAATGAAAAGATTATTCACCCGAGAAAAAGTAAAGCAGAAAACTAGAAATATCATCACTAACTGCAAGATTGATTGCTCGAAGCAGAACGATAACTTGTATAGAAAATCAAAATTTTTTTAAAAAAATAATATTCCAATTTATTCATGGAGTATAGTAAAAGAATAGATCGATGAAATTGTATTTTACATATCTACTTACTCGAAAAGTAAAAAGATGTTTTAGACACATAATATGGTTACAAAAATTTTCAGAGCGTTATTCGCGTTCTAAGACTCTATATCGTTATTCTCTTTACGGTCTATGCAAAATCGTCCCTTTTTTACCCAATAACATTCGCAACTCGATACCAAAAAAATGAGATTTTGGAAAAAAAAAAGCTTTAATACCCGGTCGCCGGCCACCGAAAAAAAAAGGTGGCTTCATTTTATGAAGCGTAAAAAGGGTCGTGAAGTCATGAAAGGTTTTCGCCGCGCACTCGCATCGCAAACAGAGAGCGGCTGGGCGCAAGCGAGCGCGTCCAAAGTAGACCTAACTTTTGGCGTTGGCCACGCCACGGCCACCGCACATCACGGACTCGCTCGCCTAGTTACCCTATATAGTCCACCCAAAAAAGTTCGCATATATATATGTAGACCGGACTAGCTCGAGGCACACATCCTTGTTTTGTTTTTTGTTCCCTCTCTTCTCTATATAGCCTGCGCGTGGGGAATATCGCTGCTGCTCTGGCCACCGTGGATATACGCCTGGCCGTACATAGAGGGCGAGAGAACTGTACCGGACTTTTCCTGCTACATACAGTTCATCGAGACGAATCACTACATCACGTTCGGCACGGCGATAGCCGCCTTCTACGTGCCCGTCTCCGTCATGGCCTTCCTCTACTGGCGGATCTGGCAGGAGACGGAGAAGCGACAGAAGGACCTGCCGATGTTGCAGGCCGGCAAGCAGGACGCCAGCAAACGAAGCAACTCCAGGTTCGTATTATATATATACATATTGTTGTTGGTTGGAACTCGATGGGGAACTTATTCTCTGCCGATTATGCGAGATATTGCCGCTGCTGCAGCTGCTTAGATTGAACTTCGATAATTACGAAGAGAGGCTGTGTCTATCCTTTATATTGGAATTTTTGGTTCGGTTTTTTTTTCGGTTGAAAAGTCATATCTTTCCATCGGAGCAAATTGGTTTCGAATAGATAAAAACGGTATTGTTTGATTAAATATAAATTATGTTACGTGTTATGCTTAAAAAAGAAGAAATATTGCAGCAGTATTTATTAAACGTTTTTGTAGGAATATGAATCATATGAAATTTCAAATGTTGCATATAACAACAATAATAGATTATACGATACAATAACATATTTTTGCAATAAACAGGCTGTGTAATTACCGGAGAAAGTTTTCTTCTACTGACGTCTACGACAAAACGAATCGCACTCTATTTCACACCGAGTTGTAATTCCTCTAAGTTTAAAGCACAGCCCTAGTGAGTCTCAAAAGAAACGGTTTCTGAACGGAGAAAACGCAACACTCGTTTGATATATTTTGAACGATTTCACGATTTGATATGACGACTCGCAAGACTTGTATACCTAATACCTATTACTAAAGAGCTAGTATTTTACTATTAAAAATTTCATCTTAAACACACAACAGTCTGTGCATTTTAGATTGACTATTTTAGGAAAGGTTTCTGAACAAGCGACCTTTGATAAGCAATTGTAAACTCTTAGAATCGTAAAATAAATTTTAATCTTATTACACTTTGAAGTACCATGCAAAAGTTTAATACAGCGTATGACTTTTAAATGGCCAGCTTTATTATAATTCATTATGTATGCATAAAAATGCAAAGTATATATACAGTAATTTCTACTTAAGTAAAGCGTAAAAGGCAATTACGTTGACAATATAGAGTGCAGTTTTAGCTTTCATTACACGTACGTTACAAATCTATTTGATTATCCTTCTTTTTTTTTAATTTTAATGGTAGTTAAATGAATAGCAGTTAGCTTAAATAGCGTATAAAGCTTTGAAATGGTTCTTTACAGAACAAAGGTGTGTCGAGCACATAGGTATACACGCTTACTTTATCAGATATATATTTTGAATAGGAACTTACAAAATTTTACGCACATTAAATCTTTTTTTATAAGGATCGTCTACCATACTTTGATTAAAAATATAAAAGAACCGAAAAAATATAAAAAAATTGGCTTACCAAAAAAATTTTCATAATATAACTTGAAACTAAGTTTTCCACGAATGTACAATTGTACTTTCAGAAATACCATTACAGCTGTACGAGTTCATAATTACTTATTAAAACTAATGCAACTCTAATTTCCGAGGTGAATACGTAATAATAATCTCTGCTTCGTTTTTTTTTTACTTCTAAAAGGAGTTAATCAAAATTCAAGACCATAAACTTAACACGCGAAAAATGAAAGTTAAACCAGTGCATTCTTCAGCGCACAATATTATATTAATTTTCAACACAATAGATTCGCGCAGTCTGGCTGTCGTCTATATTTCACTAAATTTAATTACGCCGAGAACGATGCAGCAGCTCCCGCTTCTATTTGCTCTGAGCATATAGCAAAACAGAGGGCAGAGAGAGAGAGAGAGAGAGAGAGAGAGAGAGAGCGAGAGAGAGAGAGTCTGACAAACCAACAGAAGTGAAAAAGCGCTAACCCGTGGGACTCTTTATGACGAGCAAAAAAGGAGTAACAAGTCGAACCGAGTCAACGTCAAAATGATATTTGAAAATTCAGAGTTGTTGGGTGCGCGCTTTAAATTCCCTGTGTGCGTACACTCGAAAAAGGAACGAGGGATAGAGATAGAGAGAGAGAAAAAAAAAGGCTGCAGCGAGCAAAAAGGGGAAAAAATTTATGAAAGATGGAAAGAGGGGGAGGGGATAAAGGAAAATGAGAATGGAGGATAAAAAACGTAAAGAGAGAGAGAGAGAGAGAGAGAGAGAGAGAGAGAGAGGAAAGAGAAAAGAAGAAATCATGGCAGTTTTAATCGCTAAAGTAATATCCCTCTCTCTGGCTGTTGCATAGCGACGAGGCTCTGGACATGGAGTACAGGAGGCCGCGGAGCGAATCGAGCACGGGCGCGGGAGATGAGGTGAATTCCACGCATATTGCGGTTTCCTATCTCGACAGGCATTATCCTCAGCACAGGGTAGTAAGTTATTATTATATTCTTCTATTACTTCATGACTCCGGGCTGCGCATGCTCTTTTAATACTGTCAATCGGACGGAATTAGTTGGTTTTTTTCTCCCCCCTTTTTTTTTCCTTTCTCTTATCTTTTCTTTCTTTCTTTTTTTTTTTTAATCTTTTAGATATAGTCTGATTACGAGAGGTCGGGAGGCGAAAATCGCGCTTTATATAAACTTAAACGAGAGCCCGTGATCTTTTATCTTGCATCGCACACGGGCGTTTGCATCTGTATTAGCAACTTTGTGGTCGTTGCGCGATGTTTTTCTTTTCTTTTCGTGTCCTTTAAAGTTGATTAAAATTTACCTTTTGCGAGCATATTTTGTGAAATTTTCGTATCACACCTATGTAAATGGGACTGCGCAAATATTTGCTGTTGGGTTTTTCGTTTTTTTGTTTATAAAGGAGAATGTATCTGCATGTGGAACCTTATTATTCTTTGAGTCGCGGTTAAAGTGAAATTAGAATATGTTCTGACTACTATATGTAAGCCTTGCCTGAATAACTTTTCTTACTAATTTTCAATTAACTTAATTCATTGGCTTTCAAATGCAACGCGCATGCAACAGACCTACTTTTTCTTAATTAGATGTTGCGTGAATAGGATAGGTTGATCATTATCGTAAGAATGCATGAAACTCTACTTTTAATGTATTATCTTCATTTTTAATAACTCTAATAATGAAGTTTCTAGATCTGTCACTATCAATAGTCAATATGAATAACTGTATAATAATAGCTCAAAAGCTGTAATTTCATAATTAAAGTTAAATTTCCCATTAATATTTATTTCTCTTCTATTTTTTACTCGGCAGCTTTGTAACATAATTTTGCATAAGATCTTACTTAAAAATAAGGAAAATGGTCACAGCATGCATGAAAAATAAAATTCTATAGTTTCAGATATGCAAAATAAGCTCTGTTCTCGAACACCGGGTCGAGAACAGAGGGTCTCGATACAATCCTCTGTATATTTTGGCCAGTTCACGTGTATTTTAATTCAATGTAGTTATCTAAATAGGATGTATTTTATAAAAAACTCAATAAAAACAGAATATTTTAGATGAACTATTAATCATTATTATCCATGTGTGTTACTCAAATCTTTTTATTATATACAATTTATTACTAAGATTTTCTGAAAACATCAAACAAAAATGAATAGCTTGGACATGCAGAAATAGAATGCTACTTATTAAAACGAACTTAAATTTCATTTTATGGCTTTTGAAATATAACAATGAGAGTAACACGTATACTAATTAAATGCACTTTCAAGGGTTGGTGACATTTTACCTAAGTATAGAAATTCGTTTTTAAATGTGACCATATCTATAGTTAATCTTTTTGAAATCGTAAAAGTGATAATCTATGTGGAATCATTAATCCATTGTCTATTACTTAGATAAACTGCAGTTTGTTTCTATTTTGATTGAATTTTAAAAATATCTCCCTGCACGCGTTACTTACCTACAACAAATATCGTCAGAATATGGATTTAGTTGTTTTGAAAAAGCTTATCGCTTTCAATGACAGGTGTGCATTACGGAAATGTCAAATGGAAGGCCATCATACACCGCTGCATGGAAGTTACATAAGTAGATGAATCGATGACTACCTAGTCCATGGATGACATTTGATTAAATTAGCAATATTATTACCTTTAAATTCTTATTAATTCGAATAAATAAAATAATCTAATTTTATGCTTTGCGTATATGTAAAAATATGGTATGTCAACAATTGCAATGTAACTTCCACGTAAGGCAAACTTTTTCCATAAAAAAAAACATCCCGATTTATTGTACAATAGGTATAAGTACTTTGATTTTGTCTTGGGCATTTAATGCATTGGAAGGGAAACGCGACCGCGCCCTTTGTCCTGTTACAGAAGCACAGGCCGCTGTCGTGGACGTGGCTGAAGATGTGGTGCGTCGCCTGGTGGCACAGCGGCCGCGAGGAGGAGGACGAGGACGACGAGGACGACGAGGCGGGTGGCCCCGAGAGCAGTCGCACGGTCGCGGGCTACGACGAGACATTGACGCCCGTATCCCTCGAGACCCCGATAGCGAGTATGGTGTCGAGGGGCGAGTCGTTCGGCACCATACCCTCGACCAGTACCATGCTCACGCTGAACCAGCAGGTACCGGCTGTTCTAAGGACGCCCGGATCTACCAGTACGGCTACCATCACCGGCAAAAACATCTCCAATGACTCGGTGAGAGAGATTTTTATTTTTACAGTTGGAATTATGCCGCGAACACGATTATTTCAACGAGATTTTTCATTACAACGATTGTTTTAGTTTTTTTTTTTTTTTTTGGTTTGTTCGAGATTCAAAAGAATGATGTAATTAAAGTGCAGTCGGATGTAGCTATAATAAATTAAAAAGATAGCATGTACTTTTTCTATTTTATATGGCTATACTTTTTTCTATTATACCCGAAGAAATCTACTTTTTTAAATTTATATATCACTTTATGTCCAGCTCATTCGAATGTATACACTTGAAGTTGTAAAAATCTGACTTTCGTTAGAAATTAATAATATCCGTCCCTGCGGGCATTTATCCTTTCAAGTTGAACATGTAAACAAAAAATATAGGTACTTTTGTTGTTAAATAGATATACCGAATGCTTTGACGACGGTGATAATATTTATGTTCGTGAAATCTAATCGACTAATAAATTACAATTTATTCGAAAGATTACTTAATATGTTATCATTAAAAGTATTCAATATTTAAGTTTTTCTTTTTCAAGCTTATGAAAATGTTATGGTCCCGGATTTATAAACGCAAGCTTTATACCAATAATAATAAAAGTAATACGAGCTCAACTCCGTATTTATAGTCCTTAAAATAAATAAAACTTATTATACAGCACCTACTTAACGATTTCAATTTGATTAAAATTAAAATATTGTGCATAAATTAAATTTTATTGTCCTGTTTTATTGCGTTAATACACTCCGATCATTTAAAATCTCTTTAAAACCGTATTTTTAATTTGTTGGTTATTATCATAAGATTTTTAACCATATAACGCTTCCGCTCCAATATCTGATCGATATTGGTGTATTAATACCGAGCTAACGTTATTAAATATGCAATACCACGCATATCGCTAACTATTAAAACATAAAAATAATATTCTTTATGATTATATAAAAAGCTGACAAATGAAATCGTTATGGAATAATTTGTTTGGAAGGATCGGGCACATAAATTGAACTTTTTAATAAAACTCGAAGGACGTCGAGAAAGGAATCCTTTAAAAAACTTTATAAGGAAAAACTTCAGAAGGTAGGGTATAAGGGAGTATATACACCACAGATACGGTAGGGTTTGAAAATCTCGGTTGGTTGCTTAAAATTCTTTTGAATATCGTACATCCCCCCACGGGAGTAAAAATTTTTAACGAATAACGATTTTTTGCGAGTTTCAAAGATGCATATATATATATATATATATATATATGTTATATGCAGAGCACAGTGAATACCAAACAGATCCGTACAGTATAAATACTCGACTGTCCCAGTTTTGTACATTCTTGCATATCATTCAACGATTTCTATAGATGTGTATGAGAAACGTAAAAACAAAGGAAGAAATTGTGCCTTCTATATATCTGGTACTCGAGAAGAATACAAATTCCGTTACGTGAGTTATTAATTTAAAAAAATCTTCGTGCATTGATTTGCTGAAAAAAATATGTAAGAACCAAATTGAAAAAGCGGACGTTAACAAGATCTATAATTTGATTATCATCCTTCATTACAAAAATCAGCTTTTCTAATAATATTGTATAACCGAAGTAATTGGAAGTTTATTATATATCTGTACAGCTTAAAACTTGCATGTATGTATGTACGTAGATATCGATATAATTTCAAAGCATAAATAATTAATTGAATAATTCGATAAGTGGAGAGCTCTTTATTGATACTAATTAAAGCGTGGATGGTGGGTCTAAATTAATGGATGCAATATTCGGATTTAAGCGCATTTTTCCACGTAATATTGGCATTCAATTCGGTATTTAATATAGGCATTCTTCGCGCTCAAAATAACTCTGATAAGCTATCAATTTTCACTTAATTACACGTCCACCTTTGTATCTGGAAAAGCTAAATTCTTTTATCTAAAAGAGTACATAAAAAGTTAACCAATTTTCATTAAAATTGAAGATGGCAAATAATTTGCTAAAAAATCACTGACGCTTCGGTACGTTTATTAAAGTTACGTTTCATTGGGCATAATCCTTGCATTTAGTAGATTTTACTTACAAATTTTAAAATATATAATATGTATAAGTACGTAATAAGGACATTGAACAGTTTGGCGATTCGTTCGGCAATTAAATTAAATGGACAAACAAAATGAACGCGAAACAAGCTCAAAAGTTGATGAATTACGATACCAATAGACATCGCTGTTCCCTAATTATTCGTTAATTATAAAAAAATATGTATAAAAATACATGAATCGCGCGACGGCTACGGTATAATGAAACAAAAGCCCGAAATGAAAGCGATGCACTCGCCACTCGAGATAAAAAGTTTCCGTGGCGCTTCACCGTCCTACAATAATAAACTTCCTCGAAAGCGAATAAGAGCCCGACGATGGAGAAAAACAAATTCCCTCGCTTCTCTCTCTCTCTCTCTCTCTCTCTCTCCCTTTCTCTCTCCCTCGTCTGCTTCTCGGTCGTCGTTGTCAACGACGCGTTCGCGTCCAAGCCACTCGAATGTGTGACGAGCTAGAAATTCTCGGGCGCTTCCATATAGACTCTCCTTTCTTTTCGCTTCCGTATAATATACCGCGTGCAGCACACTGACCCACGCAAATATACGGCTATGGGGTGACTAAAAAAAAAGAAGAAAAAAAAAATAAGTTCGCTTTCTTTTCCTCAACCGCACGTGAGCGCGTCGGCAATCGCCATGATTTCCTGATCGCATCGCGCGCGAGAAAAGAAAATCGGAAAAAGTTTCGGGGATGGGACGTATGCATGTATACACATAGGTACATATATATATATACATATATATATATACGTACATATAGACGCTGTTCCGTTGGCTGGACGCCAAAAATTTCGCTCTCTTCGCTGCCTCTGCGCGGCTTTTGTTGCGAAAAGGGCTTTATACAAGCCGCGCAACTATTATCGGGATGGTATAACGTTACTATCTCTCTCTCCTCCCTGTCCCGCTCCTCTGCCCCATTCCTCCTTCCACCATCGTGTCTGTGCTGCACACAAAGGCATTCCGCGGTGCTCTTCAACAACCGGAGAGCAATTGCCATTTTTACCAGGGGAGGGAGAAGCTCGCGAAATAAAGTCGCCTCGTTTGAGAGACGAGACGCGATTCTTCCCTCTCTCGCTTGCCCCGGCGCTTCTAGTTTTTTTTCCCCCTTTTTTTCCTTCGTACGGCTGCTGCTGCTGCTGCTTTATTTCGGAAGCGCGTTATGTCGATCGCTGACAGTTTGGACGTATCGGCGACTCGCCGACCGCGAGTATATAGAAATCAATTCGGTTCAATTATATGGCGAGTCGTATACGTGCGACGTTTCAACGAAGATGAAACGGACTTGGGTAAAGATCGTTTCAAGAGATTTCTTTTTTACTCCCTCTGCCTGTTATGTATTGTTTTGGGATCGAGAAAATTTTTCAATTTACGGTATTGCTTATCTTCTATTTCGTTCTAGCACGTTTCGAAGATTTTAATCAACTTTTTACATAAATCAATGACATTAATTATAAACATTTGGAATTAATAAATAATAATTTACGATCGGAAAATATAACGTGTATATATAAAGATTGAAAATGTCGATAATATCTATATTTGTATAAAAGAATATACCCGATCGAAAATCTGATGCGAAATTAAGTACTATTAGTGATGAAAATCAGAATTTATGCGACGGCACAGTTTATTCCAAGATAGGCTTCGATAAAAAAGCTAAACACACATATTTAAGTAAAGAGCGAATAACGCATACAGACCTGGAAAGATTATTTTTAATATTCGTGTAATTATAAATTATATATATTTATGTAATTTAATTAATCGTCCTGTACCGGAACAACATCGCTAACACAATTATATTAATTAATTCGCTTGACTATATGGCATAGAACAATCGAAGCGTAATGCACGTGATGTCATTAATAATAAATTCATAATATATTACTGCTCGATAGCATAATAAATTACAATAATTTATTCGTGCTCCTTAATTAAAATTATTCAATATTTACAAGAATTACAAATAATTTTCTTCTAATTAATTTTTTTGTTTCTATTTAATCTATACCTATCTATTTCCCAGAACTAACATAAAATAACATAAAAGAGAAAAAAAAAAGTAAAGCAGGTAGTATAATAGAGCGGTGTGAAAGTGAGTCTTGTATATGAAAAGAAATAAAGTACAATGGAGAGTAGTTGAATCCCATCTACGGTATGAGACTTTGCACCGCCATTTATTAAGCATTTTGCACACAAAGAATAAAGTGCAAAGAAGTACTTACTTATCTCGTGGAAAAAAAAAAAGAATTAGGATAATCCTAGAGTACATAAAAGTCTATATTTTTTACTTCCTATTCTTTCCGATTGCATTTTAAGTACTTCATTTGTTAAAATCTTATTTATTTAGTTTTTTTTTTCTTATTTTTTTTTACCGTCTTGATAAACTCATCCGAATCTACTTCGCTTTGTTTGACGATAATAAAAAAAAAAAAAAAAAAAGAAACCAAATCATCCACTTAGTCGAAGGAATTAAGTGACGCAATGGCCGATTTGATCTGTCCCACGCTTGTAGGTATACACGATACTGATAAGGCTGCCAGCACCGGCGCCGCGTGGCAAGGAGGCCCAGATACTAGGCAGGTACGGCCCGGTCGAGGCGCCCAGCATAAAGATGTTCTCGGACGACGTGATCAGCATCCACCAGATGCGTCCGAGTTGCGAGCTCGGCAGCAACGTCCACGAGATCACCTCGGTAGCCGAGGAGGACTGCATCACGACCCTGGAGCGTCGTCCCTCCCAGATGCACGCCGACGTTAGGATACCCCTGAACGCAAAGACCATACCGAAGAACGCCTCGAAGGTGGCGACCGCCGCTTCCAAGGCCCAGCCGAAGAAGAAGAAAAAGTCCCAGGAGAAGAAGGCGGAGAAGAAGGCGGCCAAGACATTGACCGCCATACTCGCGGCCTTCATAATCACCTGGACCCCTTACAACATACTCGTACTCCTAAAACCACTGACCGCCTGCACGGGCTGCATACCCCAGGAGCTCTGGGACTTCTTCTACTACCTCTGCTACATCAACAGTACCGTAAATCCGGTATGTTACGCGCTGTGCAACGCCACCTTCAGACGCACCTACGTGCGCATACTCAAGTGTAAGTGGCACAGCAGAAACAGGACTGCCGTCAATCGCGGATACTGATAGGACCCTCGCTCTCACGTGCCAGGTTATATTATATATTTATTTGCTCAAAGATCGAGCAACACTGCGCGCGCTCCGCGGTCTTTATATTATATTGTATACACATCGTGCACGCGCGCGCGCAACGTTCTGCACACGCAACTGACGCTATAACCTTATACCTGTTATACACTATGATATATATATATATATATATTATTATTGTGATGTGCGATATACGAGAGGGCGAGACAATGCGTCGCGCGAGCGGATCGTTCTTCCACTTTTCTTCTTTCCAACTCCACACCCCTCCCCCCAAGAACCGCGCGGACACTTTTCGTTCACGGTATATGATAGGGATTATAATGCCGAGCGCCTGTGTGTATGTATATACATATGTATTGGTGTTGCTGCAGAGAGATGCTTTTCTTAGACGCTCGTGCAAGAGGAATGCTCTTGGATTTGGACGCCTTTTATAGCGCGATGGATGTGTTGTGATACCTAAGTGCAACGATTGGGGAAAAAGGGGTAAAGCGCGACACGTCGTTTTGACGCGATCCGCGATGCTATATATATATATATATATATATATAAGCGGCTGTTTTTTTCTTTTGTTATATTGTTATTGCGCCGTACTGCAATGAAATTTGCGCTCGCGCGTGAGAATCGACTGAAAGCTTCCGCGGCCAAACTACCGGACGTTGTGTTGTTAAACTAACGCCATAGCGCCCCACGTTCTATTCGTTTGTGTGCACTTGTGTGTATGCATACGTAGTACACACGTGGGTTTATATCGATGGGATAACATATCGCGCGTCCGCTATTTTTTCTTTATTGCGTCCGCAGTATTATTGATGACGTTGCCCTGGACGGCTTTATATTTTGACGTATTGGGGATTTTTTTTTCTTTTTTGACAAATTAATTTCAATCAGGCTTCAAAGTTTTAGTTGGTGGACTCGTTTATTTATTTTTAAAAGAATTGCGCCAACGGTTCTTCGCTATATACTTGCGACTTAATTAAAAATGCATGACGAAACCTATAATTGATTGAAAAAAAACAAAACCTTCAACGACCGCTAATAGCGTCGCAATCCAATCGGTATTACGCAGCGAATTCGGAATCAAAGTAGGTATATAAGAATAAAAATCGTCAAATCCAAAAGTTTCTCTCTCGGTCGCTACGGAGAGAAAGTATCAAAGATCCTTGTCTAAATAAGGGCAGTACTGCACGAGCGTTCGCAGTGCGATAGAAAAAAGAACCAAGGGACACACACGAGTACTGGACTATGATACAGCAATCTAGCGGTGAGAGACACACAACATGCGCGTGCGCTCTTGCTTTGTTGCGTTCACTTTTGATAACGAGATAACTTCCCGTTCCTACAGACTTGACGTTGAGTATCTTTAAAAGCCGACGTTTTACCTTCTCTCTCTATCTCTCTCTCTCTCTCTCTCTTCTCTCTGCGGCTCTTTTCGGAGCAAGCCGGAGTAAGAGCTAGTACGAGAGAGAGAGAGAGAGAGAAAAGGTTACGTGGCTGGCTCGGCCGCCTCCTTACCTACAGTACTACTACCCTCGGCAAATCGAAGCCCATCAAGACTTTGCACTATCGCGCTCGGCTTTCTCAGCTCTCCCAAGGCTAAAGCGCCATTAAAGGAGCTTTATATCTTACGACCTTTCATAGGTTCGTTGTACTTACTCTCTTTCTCTCTCTCTCTCTCTCTTTCCCTTTTTTCTCGCGTTATCTCTTGTTCCTCCTGCGAGTCGAAATTTCGCCAAACAACTTTCATTGCTGCGAAAGAAAAAAAAGACTTCGGTCGAGTTTTTTTCGCGCACGGTTCCTTCTTTTTTACCCAGCCAACGTAAACAGTTTTGTTCTCTCCCCGATGTTTGCGCGCTGTCGCAGTTCGAGTCAAAAAAAAAACGGTAGGTAATCTGAAAATAGCATTTTGTTGTTGAAAATGGATTTATTCTTTGTTGTCGAAAAACAAAGAGTTTGTTTGTTTTAAGGGTCGATTCTTTTGTGCAACAAATTGTCTTTCATCGCGTAAATAGAGAGAAGGGGGTGGAGTGAGAGAGGAAGAGAAAAAAAAGACGAATTGAAGAGCCCCCTCGCGAACTGTTTTCGAAAATTTTCGAACGGGAAAAATCGACAGTGCCTGCACTTTTATCCGTTCCAACCCTTTATCCTCAGCTGAGAATAGAGTTTTTTTTTCAATTGTCTACTCGTATTTTCGAAAGCAGGCGGTTGACATTTTTCTTCACTTTAGCCGTCGTTCAAGCTTCTTCCCTTCTCCCACTAAAGCGAAGCGCGCGCTACTCTTATACTCACACCGAACTAACGACGTTTTCGTGTCAAAAGAGCATCGCTTTTCGTCTACAATATAAGTAGATTTACGTCGTAATCTACAATCCGTCTAGGATTCCTTCATAGCAAAATCTCATCCCTTTTTTTTTTTTCATTGAATATATATTTCGATAGAAGTGATTAAAAGCAGAACATTGTTTATACGAGATACCTATTATACCACGAACAATCGAATTTGCAAATAACTGACTGTCTTTTTTAAAGAGTTTTTAATGCCGATGACGATCCACTTTTATTTTGTACGTCGCGGTTTTCAATATATTTATCGAGTACATATTATATATATATATATATATATATTCTCACTGCTCGAGATATACCGAGACATCGCTGAGAAATTTGGACTAAATGTTTTTTCACTGCTCGTCGACGAAAGAAGAGATCGGCGAGAAGCAAGTTTTTTCTAAATTTCATCTATAAAAATGGTTAAATACGCGTTTCTGCGATCTCTCGTAAGAATTGGCTGTTTGGAGCGGCTTTTCGGAGTTTTATCCGATTTCGCGTGTTATGGGGGTGACAAAATATATAGAGTCGAGAAGGGGACTGGTATCTTTCGGGAGCAGTAGATAATAGCACGTTTAATCAATTTTCTCGTGTTGTGTACATTTTATTATTTTTAGCTGCAAGATTATCAAACATCGTTTTGATTTATTGCTTTCGAATAGCACTGAAAAGATGAAATTTATTATTATTAAAAAAATTATTAAACGTGAAAATTTTTATTCCTTTTAGTCCATATTGACTCATTTGTTATGATAAAACCAACAGAGAATAGAAAAGTACAATGAAAATTGCTTATCGTGCTATATTACCGACTGCTCCTCGTGGATTATAAAGAAAGTCGCGTAAAGATAAGAGGCAAAAAAAGCGAGACGCTCACCAAAGCGGAAACGATAATAATCGCAGAAAAGAAACTTTGTAATGGATGTCAAGAGCAACAAGCAAGAAAAATTCTTATGCATACATGAATACAAAGTATAAATATAAACGAATATAAATATAAATACTCGGTGCCCACGAAAAAATGTGGGAAAAGAAGAAGCATAGAAGGAGAACGATTCGCACTGACCGTATAAACAGACACACATATATATATGTATACATATATACGTAGTGTACGATCGCGTCGGATAAACAGTGGCGTGCCGCGCGCATACAGAACCTTTTTTTACGAAAAATCAATCGCACGCACCCACGTTCACACGTACAAACACGTATAATACAAACACACAAGAATCACCGCACACGAGTGACAGACGCTTGAGGCTAACCGAAATTGCTGTTGTACGATTACGCGAAAAGTGGTGTGCGAGCGAAACGTTTCGATTATCGTTCCAATCCGTTTAATTTCGATCTTTTGTCGATTTTTACCGTGTTATATATATATACAGGAAAGAAAACAGAAACCAAAGACACAATTGTATTACGGATCGTCGTCGAGCGAACTAATGACGACGACGTTCAATCACATGATATACGATTATCTGGGCGTTTATAATATAATTATTGATAGATCGAGCGACGAAGTGTGCAAACGTTCGAGAAAGCGTGTGTAAAAACAACAAAACAAAAAAAGAACCACAGTTGATGCAGATTTATCGCGTGCAGAGTTGGGTGCAAGCGCAGAAAAGAAAAAAAATGGACAAAACTGGTAGCTTTTGCGATGAGATGAAGTAAGTATAGGTGAGGCGACGAATTTTACGTGTGTACCTATCGTAGATCGACGGACATCATTATATAATATAAAAAAGAAAAAAAAAACACAAGTTATTTGTACCGAGTAAGTCGCGGGGGCGAACTGAGAAATCATTAACGCAATACGTATAAGCGATGAAGCAAAAAAAAACGTACGTGTCTGTCTAACGTAGAGAAAAAAGAGTGAGTATTAAAAAAAAAAGCAGTAACAGAGATTTAGTAGAGAATCGAACAAGCTTCCGTAAATATCGACGAACAAAAAGTATTTATGACATTCTAATTAAACGTGCCAAAACAAGCGATGCAAGATCCGCAGAATGGGAGATCGACAGAGAGTTTGGAATCGCCCGTAAAAGGTGAACAAATCTCGAAGTAAAAAAAAATACACAAATATTTGGTAATAAGATATATAGATTTCTCATGGGAATATTATACGTCGCGTAATCCGCGATCTGTATAGGGGAAAAAAAAAATACGGGATGCGCGCGAGTAGCGCCTTTTCAGCTTTACACATTTACAATGATTGTATTAACCACGTGCGCGCGACATTTTAAGATTAAAAACATAAATGGGAAAAAAAAGGAGTGACACTTGAGGAAAAAAAAAACGAAAATTTTGAAAGGCAAATTTTGATAATCGAGAGAGGTTGACGAATTTTGGTTGAATGGCCGTTGAAATGTTGTGTTTCGTAATGACATTTTTCGATTGCCTAAAATATATGTGTATTTCATCTACTTATATGAGTTTTGAAGCATATGATTTTATTTCTGCATATCTTGGATACTTTGAGGACGTCTAGTCAAAGTTGATTAAAGTTTACGATAAAGGCACTTTTAATAAACAATCTTACCATGCTAGTCTTATTCTACGTAATACATATAGGAATAGACTGCCAAACTCTTTAATCAATTTTCACTACGTTTCTCTTCTCTTTTTCCAGACACATTTCAGAAGGTCATATAACGATATGTTGGTTAAAGTATTACGTTCGCTACTCCTTATGAAACTATTGTACCTGAATTCACGTATATTTGATCACCAAAGTTTATTTTTCGAAAGGGAAAGGAATAAAACCAAAGAAACTGTTTCAAATGCCATTCATGTTATACGCGATTTCTGGTTATCGTCGAATTTTTTGACCAGAAAACATACAATACCGATATTAAAAAAAAAATGAAAAAAAAAACAATTCTAGACGTAAGAATTTAACGACAACCAAAGCCAAAGAAGTATAAAAAAAAATTATATGAATATATGATATATGTGTACGTTATAAGCGACGAGATCGTTTTACAAATATAGTTTAGCGGATGTTGGCCCACAAAATAGTACAGTAAGACCGCGCGACACTGAGGAAATACGATTTAAAGATATAAACACGTTATATGCAACGCGCGATTGCATACAGCAGATCAAAAAAAAAAAAATTACGCTTTGGACACACAAAAAGATCTCTCTACTTGAGTAACGAAGCTTTTAGACAATGTTACGTATGTTGAGTCGACACGTTTGTTGATTGTTTCTAATTTTGAATGCAAAACAAACAAAAAAGAAATACAAATTTTCAAACCCAATTATCATACTTTTTATATTGGGATACCAAAGTACATGAATGTTTCTTAGGGCGTGTTATTCAAGTCTACAGACGCTTTTGGTGATTTGGAAACGTTGTTTTTTTTTTTTTATCGGCGTGTGCAACGCGCGATCATATATTATACGACAACGTTTTTATTTGCGCATATACCACTCATGTATCGAGTAACAAAAAAAAAAGGAATCTTTAATATTATACATATGGCGATTCGGATGGATGTATACGTTTACTTTGACTTTTATACTTTTTGAAGGGATAAACACGAGACGCTCTTTCACGAGGCGATAGATTATCTGCAGATTTGTATTCATTTGGTCAGAGAGAAAAAAAACACCGTATACTATGCATGGAAAAATTCGAACAAGCGTACAATACAAAAGAAAAAAGAGAGAGAGAGAGAGAGAGAGAGAGATATTAATGCGACAAAAAGCATCCGCTCACATACCGATTCAAATGTATTTACATATATATATATATACATACATGATTTATCTCGAGGAGACACAAGAAAAAGAAACGAAAAAAAAACGTACGTTCTTTAATAAAAATAAAACTATTGATGTACCACGCTACTCTCACTTAGGCCGTTATTTCGATGAAAAAAAAAAGAAAAAGAAGCTTCCAGTTTTACATACCACGTGGTGTTTAAAAATCGTACGCAACGGAGCGAGAGAGACGCGCACGAATATTAAAGTGTCGTTCGAGAAGCGTGATTTTATCGCGGGCGCGCAACTTTTTTGGGCCGCTTCGTCGAATGTGCGCGCGGAGAGGAGGAGTGACATATTGTCACGTTTGTTCATCCTCCCCGCCCTTGACCGGCAGGGGCGGGGGGGAGGGAAGGGTTATATACTTAACCAATTTGTCGGGTTTTTGGATTCGCGCGCGCGCCGGTACGATAACGGGTATTGAGCGACGTTTTCCATAATAAACGCGACCACGCTGTACCAATATCGTTATATTGTCTTATATATTAATGCCAAACCTCTCGAGTCGCGAGCCTCGATGCACACATCACACATATTTTCTATAGGAGTGTTGCACGTCGTCATAAGTGCAATTCTTTTTTAACATACTTATACCGCTAGACACACACGTATACACTACGTTACTTTTGTTGAGTTAATGGAATCCAATGTCGAAAAGTTGAAAATTCTTCGAACAATTGTGTATATGAATTTTCTAACGTATAATTGGTGTAATATATATATATATA
>UELV01097550.1:0-13277 GCA_900490015.1 Megastigmus stigmatizans | reverse complement strand
GTGTGTGTGTGTGCAAGCTCGGGCGTCCACATGCCTCTATGTGCCATGTACACCGACATTTGTTCGTATCTGTACGTAACTACTGTTTGCACTTGGTTTGTGTGCCTTGTGTGACTTATTTCAAGTACACACACACACATACACACACACACACACACTCATACACAGAGAGAGAAGAGCTTTAAGCTTTAATGAATAGCGCGTGCGTTATTTTACTTTACCGCTCCGGTTTTTCAGCCGCGATTTCCGTATATATACACGTCGCGGACTAAAGTCGCGGAGAGCTTTCATTTATACAGGAAAATCAACGAGGCCTGCGCCACGTCAATTAAACTTTAATTAAAAAGTTGAATAAAATTTCGCTGCGCTCGCCCGTTTAATTGTGCGTCACTTTCTTTAATTTCTCGCGGGCGCGAACAAAGTTTTAAATGCGTAGGCGACAGATCGCGCGCTATCGGCGATTCGTTAACGCGGAAGTTTTCTTATTATTTTCTTGGATATAGAGCGGAATCGAAGAGGGTTACACAGTCGATGCAGGTCTCTTTGTGTTGGAAGCTTACAGCTCGGATACCAAGCTCGCGAGCAGAATTTCAATCAAGCGTCTATAGACAGTTATCGTCCTGCTTGTGTGCATGTACACACGCGAATTAGAGTTTTCCAAGCTGCTTTGACACTTGTGCAATCTTCTCCTCGACTAGGCCTTACGTAATAATTACCTTAATTTATTTTCTATCCCCTTTTTTAACGCTTCGATGAATTCTCCGCGCGTTTTCCAGCGAGCTTACCGAAACGCGATGAAAAGATTCCGAAACTGTCGAGCATCTATGCGCCTATAGAATAATTCACTTGATATGCGATGAAAAGTCATTGTTATTTTCACATAATAATAATATTTCTGTCTGCATATATAGTAAAGGAAAAAGCATGAATGCATGTTCATCAATGACTGTGAACCTAGCAGTCGATTTACAGCAGCAAAATCTATTTGATCAAACTATAAATATTGCTGACTGTGTGTATTTTGGTTTCAGTCACAAATATACTTTTATTAAAACTATACAATTCTTCATAAATATAAATGCTGCATGATAGAGTGAAATAGTTTTTCATATAATTTTAAAATCAATTCAATATTAAATATATTTTTAAATACGAGCTATGACGTGAAAAGCATTTTATTCGGGACATTTTTCATATCATAAGCGCTTTTCATATGTCAAATGCCGAGAAATTTATTGCACCGCTGAGACTAAATTCTTGCACATAGCCCCAATTGAAGCGTATATATATGCATACAAATTGCGCCCCATAACTCTATTCACTTAGAAAAGATAAAAAAAAATAAGAAGTTAGCTTTCTATACAAGCCTCGATCAAATTGAATTTTATGGAAAAAGAACGAAAGTTTATTCCAATCATTTATTATTCCGCATCATTTACTTGTATAGGAAAAACGACGTATTGAATATGCAAATCAAGTCTATTTTTAGTCCAAAAGACCGTACCGAAACTTTTTTTCTATATATATATATATATATATACATTTCCCATGATTTATTCCATTTTTATCAGGGAATATAGTTAGGTCGAGCTTAATGAATACGCTGAATACGATATGGACAGGGCTTTGAACATCATCCTACACGCATCCCCCAGCGTCTCCCGCAGCGTGAATTTTCGGCGAATATTCGCCAGCAAAACTGGTAATATATAAAGTTTCGGGAAACGCGAGCGCGCGCTTATTCAGCCCAGAGGGTTAAGCCAGTCAGCTGATTATAATCAAAAGTCCTGTTTGTCAGTGGCGGAAGCTGATGCGCAATGTAATACGTTTACTATTCTCTCTTCCGAGCCTCCCCTCCCATATATCACAGATTCGTCAGAGCCGACGTTGATGGCGCATTAATGTACCGCAACTCGGAGTGAAAATACGCGCGCTTGCGCGCAGGTTGCTACGGGGAAATCAACGCGTGGAATCGTGTCAGCTGGCATTTCGCTTCGGATCAGTGAGATGCGCGAAGGTGCAGAGGCTGAAACCGCATATGGAAAATTAGGAGTAGGACTGACTCCTACTCGCGCGAAGATGAATTCTAGAGACAGGTGGGGTTATATATAGGGTAGAGCGAGTCGGGAAAATCAGCGCGGCAGTAGTTCATATAGTTTCTCGACGGTTAGATATATATTCAAGACGCTTTGGCTTAAGAAGTGGGATTTTGTCGAGAAGTTACGGATTCGCACAATACCCCGCGAACTGAAGATGATCGCGAAGGGAAATAACGAAATTGCGAGTAACAGAGTTGAGCTGGAATTTCGTGCTGCTTCTCGTGTTGATTAAGAGCTGCATACTGAATTGCGAAATTTTACTTGTGAATATACTTGATGTACTTTTTAGATTTTATATTATTCGAGCACTTTGACAATACAGTAGGATGATATTGTTGTAATAATGCGATTTTATAAACCTGTTACATTTTAAGCCTGCATTACCGTCCGCATTATACAGTTCTTAGGCAGAAAAAAGACTTACTGTGATCAACTAAATATTTTGATTCAGTATATTTTTTTTTCTGAGCAAACAAAATTACTGAACAAGCTCGAAAATTAGAAAAGAGTACAAATGGCTTTAATAAAAACAAGTTTATATTTGAAATACGCATATTAAGAAAATCTACAATCATTGAAGCTGTTAAGCGGAACAAGTTTAAATATTTTTAAACACTAGAAGAAATATTATCGATAAAGCTGTATAATTCAAATGAATTTTACACCTGACACTGATAAAGTTAACCTAGAAAACCGTAAAAAAAGACATAGTGTACACAAGATAAATGTTCACTATTATCAGAATTCATCGAGTTCTTCCATACATCGAAAGATCAACTTTTTCCATTGCCCTTCAATCTCAATTAAAAAGTCGTAGCGCAGTAAAACATTATCACCGCAATCATTCTCCAATCCATCAGGCAGATTACGTAAAAACAATTCGCCAATCTTCCCAGTGAACTTTAAGATCCCATTTTCCAGCCTCCCCCATACCTAGATAACCACCAGACAAATTATATCCGGGATGAAGAGAAAAGAAAAAAGCGAACTTAATCGTCAACGAAAGTCCAGAGATTATCAATAACTACTCGACTTTTCGCCGACGCAATTTCATTCGCTCTAAACGCAGCGCGGCCATCGCATCCTTAATTACCGAGAAAAGCGCGGAGGGTCTAGTCGATCATTATTGGATCACGGGATCATCCCGCTTCTCTGTCTTTCTTTCCCAAGCAGCGCACGACTACTCGAGTAAGGCGTCGTCTCTCTCTCTCTCTCTCTCTCTCCCTCTCTCCTCTGTGCGACTGTAATGCGAACGCGCGCGCAAGGCGAGGGAAATCCAATTTGACGTAAACGCATTTGGCAATCGATCCGCTCGTCCAGAGAGAGAGAGAGAGAGAGAGAGAGAGAGCAGAGAAAGAGAGGGGATATGTGCGTTCGGCATCAAACGGACTTGGCTCTCGCTGTCGCGCGAAACTTTGCTGACCGGCACGGAAAAGACCAACTGCTGTGCGATGCGCTTTCTCTGTCGTGTTTCTTTTTTGATGCGCGAGTGTATACGCGACAGATCGGGACGAGGGCGAGGGGCGATGGAAGACACAGAGCGTAGATTAGATTTATCAGCGATGCGACACACGCGAAATACTTTTTTCTCGGGGCCGAACCGAGTTCTTTTGCTTGATTGGAATAGTATAAGTTTTGGAAGCTATTCCAAATTCTTTTGACCCGCGACCCATGCATAGGACTGCTACGTTCTATTTATGATGCATTTTCACTCACAAGACAGTTTTGCAAAGATTTTATCGCTCTTTACGAACTGTTTTACAAATTAAATTTCCCGGTTTATCCGGGCAATTATCGAGATTCAGTGAATAATGTTTACATCGGTTAACGAGGAAATAAAATAAAGTTTAGAAAGTAAAGCCCAGGGAACGAGTCTCCCGCCTACAGTCGTTAGGAAGGAGATGGTGGCACGGTTGACTGATGCAAATAGCGTTCATTCGATCGTAATAATTATCGCCCTGAAGAAAAACATCGAACCGATGCTCTAGAATCATTAGAAAATTAATTAAAGAAGTGTTTATGTTTGATAATAACGAGAAATGAGATTTTGATGTAATGATGACAAATAAAATAGCATTTAAATCTATCCATAGAAGCCTTGGAAGTTTAATTAATATCTTGAAATTTAAATCTAAAAATAATAGTTACAAATATTCATGAATTTTATAGCGTGTATGTGTGTCTATCAATTAAAATAAATTACGGAATTATTTTCAGCAAACGAAAAAGAAGAATTCATGACATTTTTCAGAAATTAGCGAAAAACTGTTCGAAACACATATTGAATGCCGGAATTTCATTAAAATCTCGAGCATTTCTCTGCATCATATGCATCGCATATCAGCATATGTTTCAGAGTAAACAATAATTAAAAGATTTCCGCTTTTTTCTCGAATAATTCCTGCCAGTGTAATGCACCGAAGGTACTGTAAACATTGTAAAAGAATTACTACGGATATATGTTAATTGCTGGTAAATATTATGTTGCTATACTATAATTTTTAATAAACATTTTCCTCAAAGCGAAGTATATGATTTCATGATCGTGTTTTTCATATAAATATTGCAAATTACTTTTAGAGATTTAACATTCAAATGTATTAGCATTTAAGCTAGGTAAATCAGACTAAAACATTTGTTCGCTACTTTTTGTTTCATTTTCGTGTCAAATTAAAAACTGTTTGTTCGTTCAAGATACGAGCATTTTCTATGATTATTTCCTTCCCTCGTTTCTACCACTACAGAGATCCACGCGCTCTCTCTCTCTCTTTCCCTCTCTCGCACACAAGCGCATTTTTAACGAAGCTGGGTTTTTTCTTCACGTCACAGCGAGCTTTTCGACTTAACGCGCCGAGTTCTCACCGTCAAAACCATCAGACGCGCACAAAAGAACCGAAAGATTTCCCCCTCTAAATCTACTCACGATCCCTTCCTCCATCCGATTTTTCATTAAAAATTCCCATCCTCCCCCAGTAATACCGTTCCGGCCCGCGCGACTCGAGTCGTGCGCAAGTAGCACTTAAAAAGGGGCAGATTTGCTGCTAGAGCATCGAATTCGAATGAGATCGCCGGGACCGTCGCCGCCGCCGCCGGGCACACAAGTTCCACTGAGCTTTTCGCACTTCTATCGCTTCGTTGCGGGACTTCCCTTGTAAACTCTGCGAAATGGACGCGATTCACCGGGAAAGAGAAAGAGAGCTTGCGTAACAAAGCTTTTACACTTCTGCTTTATCGACGAGTTTAAAAATCCCTGCTTCCAACGGATTGCAGCTATACGCGCGATCACGACCCTCTCGTGCGTTTTCCCCACCTTCTGTTATTATTTCTTTTTTTTTTTTCGTTCGTCCGACTGAGCTCTCGTATACCTCACACTCGTGTATAGAGTAGGAAAGCGTAGCCGTATAACCTCCCTCGATCGTAAAGTCCGGCGCGAAGCCCGGCTTATGTAGTTCGAACTTTACGCGCAGACGGTGATCATAAAAGCCGAGGAGAGGTAGACCCGTAAGTCTTGGCGGCTCAGCTACGCCCAAGATTTTCATAGTTCGGTAGATCTTGAAATTTCCGTGTACGTAATAACGCTCTATATGGACTGAATTTCTGAATAATCGCCTCCTTCTCTTTCTCTTTATCGCTTTCGTTTCTTTGCGTGCAGCGGTGCATAGATATCGACTCCGGAAACCCAGAATAATCGATCTTCCCCATCAGCGCGCAATTTTCGATTCTTGCCTTTTTTTTTTATTTTACGTTTCGTTTGGCTTCGCGCTTTTGGCTATACCAGCATTTTTTTTGATTCTCGACTTCTTCTTTCTCGTATAGGCTTGTTTTTTTTCTTGCTTCCTTTGCCTGGGAACAGCCCATTATGACGATTAGAAAAGCTTTTTCCGTGATTTTCAGCGCGTCGGTGTATTTTTTAGTAATTTGTACGCGGAGGAAGGCAGCGACGTTGGAATTCGGACAAATTAGCCAATTTGACTGAAATTCCACGATAACGAATGGAATTTTTTTAACAACGTAGCATACGTTGAGCTTTTAAGGAAAAAATGAGCTTAAATATTTACCTGAGCTTGAAAAAAATTTCATTTGTAGTAAATCGAATGCTTTTGGAATAGCAATTTCTCACACAATTTAATTGGAAAAACAAAGTGTTTAGGTATTTATTGGCAGCTTTTCAAATTGATCTAACGGATACCAAAGGATTTTTCCGAACAAAAACTTCTTTGTAAATAATACCCTATACTCTAGTTCTAAAAAGCTATGAAATTGCAAAAATTTTGGTATGTAAGATAAAAAATTCAACCTAGTGTGGAAATGATGAAACAAGCCTTAAAAGTTCTGAATTATCTGCATAATGAATTTATTAATTTTCTCACTTGCATGTATTAAAAATTTTCATTATTAAATTTTAATTATAAGGTATAAAATGGAATACTGAATATTATTCGGATTTTTCTTTTATTGCTTGATAATATTATAATAATAATATTAGAAACACTAATAAGATTTATGTTTGCTGTACTGCTTAAAAATGTATATTAAAAAATGTAATATCGCGATATAAACCGTCCTGGAGTAAAATTAAATGAAAGCTGAGTTAGAAAAAAATGAGCTTTAACTTGAAACTTGTTGTATATATAAATGTTAATCTTATTCAAAGTTAAGAAGATATGAAAATCAGCTCAAAACTAGTCTGAAAAGCATATACATATTCGTTGAATATTTCATTGATACTTTCCATCTTATTTTTAAAGCTTATAGTTTCGTGTCCGTTTCTGTATAACAATCATCACAAAATCTAATAGTTTTTAATCGTATACTAATTAAACCTCAACGAATTATACATAGTTTTAAGTTATTTCAAATGTCGCAGTAGTAACAGACACACTCAACCAGACGTAAAGTTATATGAACTGATATCTAAATATATATTTATCTTCGTCATCAATTCCTTATTGCTAAATATCTTAACACAATACAAGTAAGTTATACATATCCAAGTGTTAATCCATATTCAATAGATATTAAAATTTATAACTTCAAAAATGGAATATTTTTTGAATTGTGTATTATCTAGAGATTTAGTATTCGTACTGAATTTTTTAATGTCATCATGTAAATATTACATTATTCTACAAAAATAGAAGGAAATAGATTTTACAAAATGCAAATATGCGTATATTACGTAAAGCACACACTAAGTTCGCTGAAATGTACTTATATTTTACGCTTGCAATAACAAATTATACGTCATAAGAGGACTGGGTTGGTAGTCAAAAGTAACCGGGGGGAATAAATGCTGCGGTAACCCAGCGCGATGTTAAAATTATCTTAATATCGATCGCTAGAGAAAATTGTAACGACACGATGGAACACGGGTATTCGCGCGCGAATACGTGTACGTATAATCCACATACCGCTGTGATATACGCGAGACTGAAGTAGTACAGTCAATTAGTGCATAAAGAGACATCTAATTATGTAGAATAATTGACCCTTTTATATCGCGGGAGTAAATTAAGGAAAGAGCCGAAAAACTCTAACGATCCCCAGCTACTGCGACGATAAAAATAATCTGGCTGATTCCGTTAATAAATTAAATAGCCCTCGCAATTTATGTACCAACAATGGGAAATAATTTAACAAAAGTGTCGTAAACGACGGAGTGGTATAGATTTGCGAAGGTTTGAAAAATCTCGTTAAATATAATTGCATTCGGGATTGAAAACATCTTCTGATTGACATAAGTTCTGAGCCTATTAGAGCGAAGGAGACCTGGCAATTCAGATCTTAAATATTTACCGTCTTATCGATCTCTCGAGTCGTATCTACATCTAGAGCTGTATTCTTTATCGGCCTACTGCGAATGCTACTCAAAGCTTATACATTTCTCAGATCTGTTTAGCTTATAAGGATTTCTAAGCAGAGATTTTTCCATATTATTTCCTATGCATCGTAAAAATGTAGTGAATCGGAATCCGTTATAGGTTTAATAAAATGATTATATTTATACATTAACTTCTATATTTAGATGCAGTGGTAGCTGATCATTATCTTTCCGAATAACTTTGCTTGTAAACATTATGTTGACGCTTCTACGAGTATAAAGAAAAAACGTAATATTTAAAAATAATATAAACTTCTTATAGTTGTGGTCAACAAAAACTGATCGTTAAAGAGTTTATTTTTGATAAATGGATGTCGCAGGCAGCTAAAGATGTAATCAATCATTTTCTTTGACGTCATCTTGTGCATCACAAAAAAGTTGCTGGCTCAATATAACTTTGGATGTAATATTTGTAAGAGCGAGAGGAATGGATCCCCCTTCGACATATCAACAACGTATCAACATATTCAACGTATTACCATACCGAAAGATCATTTGTTTCCATTGAATTTCTTTAAACGTAAAAAAAACCTCATGATATCAAGACAGCGAACAATTTTATATACTTTTTGCAAAAATGGTTTATAATTTATTTTATATTTATACGTCATGCTGATATCAAATTACGACTAGTCACCTTAACCTGCATTCTTTAAATGCCTCGATAAAACTAGGTAAGAGAATGCCAATTTCATAGCCACTTCGACTGCGTATAAAATTTGTTATCGCTAACCGTAATCTACAAGGACACGGAAAATCTATTCGGTCGCTAGGAATTCACGCGAAAAATACAGAGAAAAAAAAAGCCCTTCACTGAAGCAAACTCTAATCTGTAGTAGTTGGGCCAGTAGAAAAGGCAGGGTTTAGTCAGACGCGCTCCACACAAAATATCAGTTTACCAAGAGAAATGTTCGTCCTCCAAATTAGCTTACTATCAAAACTCATACTTCCACTTTTACCGTCACAACGCAATCGTCGACTACATCCCGACTAAAGCACCGACAGCCAGGAGTAACGATACGCACTTTATACACGTCGACGTCAAGCTTGCTCGCGTCACATCAGCGAGCGTATATAAACTCGGAGCGCCGCCAGCTGAGTCCAACGTAACGGAGCCACTCTGTCAAATAAAAAAAAAAAGAAGGCGCGTAGAGTAGCAGCAGCAGCAGCAGCAGCACTCAGTCTCTCCAGTCATCAAAAATTTTTCATATCTCTCGCGCGCGCGAGCCTTAAAAGAGAAAAGAATAGCGGAACCGAGATAGCGCACAAGGAGTCAGTCTCGCTCGCTCGCTCGCTGCACTCAAGAACCGCGCTCCAATTTTTCACGAGGGGAGCTCGCGCGCACGAGTAAGAGAGTGAGAGAGTCGGCGGTACTGTTGAGCGCGAGCCTCGTTATATGCTGTAACACGAGAGCGGCTGTGTATAAGCCAAACTCTCTCTCTCTCTGGCTTCTTGTTCGCACGTCGTGGGAATCTTATCGATGTGTGCTTGGCACTTGCACTTACCGAGTGTACATTATACGAGGCCCGGAGCTCGTGGCTCTCCGTATAGTAAGGTAGCTTCTTTTTGACGTGTCAGACGTCCGTTTCATTAATCACTACGCCCCGCGAGAGAGACGAAGAGAAATGGCTTCTACTGTGTATACTGGCCGCGCGTTCGGCCGACGCTCAATGAAAGTCTGTTCGATATCCTCCCCCATAGCTCGGACATCACACACACATGCTGCACGATCAGCAAATTTTTCCAAACTCATCTACTCTGCTATTTTTCGATCGCCCGCGTGTATAACAACCGACAGCCACCCCGACTCTTTAATTCGTCCCAGGAAATTTGTGTCTGGGTTATTTTAGCGATGCAGTTCGACGCGCTGTTTGTGTGTGTGTGTGTGTGTGTGTGTGTGTGTGTGTGTGTGTGTGTGTGCACAGAGGGTTTCGCGCTCGCCACAATGTTTTCGTTTGTCATAGTCGCGAATGGCGATTGATTGAGATGTTTTATTCATGTTACGCGGCGGAGTTTTCCAAGGTTTTCCCGATTACCGAGGTGGAATGTGCACACAAAGTGCGGGAATGATTAGTGAATGGAGATGATGGATGACGAGGCGAAATTGTTTGTTTAAGCAAATATCTCGGCGAGAGCGTATTATTATTCGAGGCTTATCGGTATATATTTGACGATCGAAACTAATTGTGGGCGTTTCCGTATTGTGGTATTTGACCAATGAATTAAGTTGCGTGTATAGAAACGTCGCTTTTTTGGTTAACATTTATGTTTTTATCTTAGGGAACATTATCTAGCTAGTTTTATGTTTAATCCATAGTCTCATAATATGTAAGCACTGGACATAATGTCTAAGGACATGCTCCACAAAGCAGATAAATATTTTGTTACAAATATAGATTGCTCTTCTGTTACTTGCTTTAACATCAGCACGAATTAATCGCAAAAATTCCACTCAACTCGACATTTTAACATAAATTAATATTAAAAAAAAAAAAGAAAAAAGATCCAGCCCCTTTTCACATCGAATGCAACGGATCTAAAAAAATAAATCTTGTTAACTTGAATTTCCATATCGACCGCACTCTAATGTATGCAAATAAGAACATCGAGTGCAAAAGCACAATGTATACGATTGATGCATAAATTTCCATTTGCGGTTATTTCCCCCAAAATGCATCATTAACATTCTATCGCTACTATTATTTATAATTCTAACTTATTTATAAGCCTTCCGCGATTCTTACTCCCGAACCTCATGAACGAATAACTACGGCATACAGTTCTTTATTATATAAATTTCATAGCTCGGGCACTAAAATCAGCGATCTTTAAATATAAAATCGGGAAAAAAGGAGTCGTGTGTGCGCGACGGCAGTGCAAATCCCGCAACAAAGAGTCGCGAGTCGCTGTGCACAGAGGCGCAGCCGTAATCGTAGTCGTTAGCTTTTCAGCACGCACTGCATTATCCGTTCATTGTTGTTGTAGCGTTGAAAGGATTCCCTATTAAACTGTAATAAATCCCTTTCCAGGGCTGCGCTCCGTCGTCGTACGACGCGCGACTCTTCCAATATGTAGTCGAGCCGTACCTTATTCTGCCTCTCTTTCCTCTCCGTTCTCGTGTTCCTCTCTTTTTCTCTCCCCCGGCGCGCTTTTGTGTCCGCGATCGACTTTTTGCTCGAGCGAGTGAGTGCAAGCGATCCTCATTGACTTCCGCGAAATATTTCAAGTTGGGTGCCCGCGATAAGCGTGCAGGTCTACCTATATATACTCTTCCTCCAAACCCGTCCTTATATACAGCCTGCTTTTTAAACATTTAACAGTCGACGTGGAGGGAATTTCGTGCGCGGAATTCGCGATGTCTCGGAGGGGATATTTGTCCAAGCTCGGAATGTATATGTGCCACTTGTTTTTACTATTGTCAAGGATTTAGTACGTGTTCAGTGAAAGGGACACTCGATAGCTATACAACTACGCATTTGGATATTGTATTCAATTATTTTGATATCATTTGAAATCAAATTATTATTTTATTATTTTATAAGATCGTTAACAAAGCGCGCCGTGAAATATATCGAGTTTCTATAATATTTTATTATTATGAATATACTATCTCGTTCCTTCACTGTGTACAGAAAATATCATTGATTCATTATTCTTCTGTGCCGAAATAATAAGCGATTTCATTTCACTGATACGTCCTCGTTGATATTCACTAGAGAATATCCTTAAGCCAAATATTCTGTCTACTAAATACAAATGTCACTTGCATTTATAATTCGTTCCAGAATTCCACTGTTATTCTCTACTATTACTGTTACTCGTTCAATATTAAACGAGTAACCTTATAAATATTTGTATCGAGAATTGTCGCATTTTAAATTATAAAATTAATCATTTTAAACTCTTTTAAGTACCTAGTTTCTTATCGCACTAAATATTCTGTACTCTGTTTTTCATGCGCAATCAATTACTGAATAAAATATAATTTTCAAACTCACTCAAAATAATTGCCCTACAGCTTGATTAAAAGGAAAATTTAGCCCACTACGAATTTATGGTCTATAAATATTGACTCTCTTCCACTCAAATAATTCTTACTTTATGAATGACACAAAAGTTGTAAGAAGCTATCATTAAAAAATGTACATAAACATCAAACTGTACATTAAAGAAAAAAAATTACAAGTTTATGCACTCGGTGCCTATATATCGGCCTTCTTGAAAGCTCGCAAGTGGGATCGATTTGTAAATGCGACTCGCAACTTTTCTTTACGGTTTAAATCAGCATCAATTTAAAAACCTTGCGTCGCTTACGTGCTTTCCTGCGTATATATATATATATCTTTTCATATTTACTTTATTCCAGGTTGCGGCCAATCGCGATCTATAAAATATTCCCGCAATTACTGTACTGAAACGCGCTTTATATGGGAGCTGCTTATCTGTTTTTGTTTCTTTTCACCGAAGAAATTCACGGGGAAATGTTTTAGCCTCAGGTGCTGTTGCCGGGCGCGCAGCTATAATAAAATGTCCAACAACATTCTGATATGGGGAGTGTCCGTGCCTAAGGAAAAACCTGGTAAAAGGTCTTTGGGCGAATGAAAACTAAGTGTCGCCTATAAATTGTCCGTAACTATGTTTTGAGAATTAAAAGAGCTAGCGAGAGTTTGAAATATGTAAACTCTGCTCGCGGAGTCTAATTAATAAATTGTCTATCTTTTCACGTTAGGTAAGGAAATTCTGTGATAAATAATAAAGAAGTAATTGTATAATCAATCAATATAGAGCTTTAATAGCTGATTAATGAAAAAGTCTCTTCCAATTAGTAAATAAAGTCTTTTCGCGTCGTTAACCTTTTTATCTACTTTCGAGCACATTCCTATAGTATTTCACTTACTCCCGTACCACGACTCTTCTCTATTTTTCTCCGATTCCCAATCGATAAACCGTATAATTAAAATATAATCCAATACCCCCTCGGATAGACTCTCGACGATCCAGCGATTAAAAGTCAGTCCTCGAAACCGATATAGGCTATATATATAGAAAGCTTGAAATAAGCGAGTGTGTACCTTAACGGAAATCCCTCTCGTCGCTATATACTCCCTCGACGCGAATCCTCTCATAATTTCTCTATTCGGCGTGCATCGACAGCGAGAGCTTCGTCTCATCCCTACCCCATAAATAAAGAGCAACGTCGCCCAATCAGCGTTTCCTTTTCGATCGACACACACACACACACACACATACACACACACACACATACACACACACATACACACACACTCACACACACA
>UELV01097545.1:0-19063 GCA_900490015.1 Megastigmus stigmatizans | reverse complement strand
CACACACACACACACACACACACACACACACACACACACACACACACACACACACACACACACACACACACACACACACACACACCACGTTTATAGGTATGTACATAATAAAAACGCGATAAAATTTCAAAGTCGAGCGCACAGCTGCTGTACAGTCGTACATATATACGCACGACAACGCGGGTATATGGGAAAGCTCTGCGGGGCCTATACGAAACTCTTAATTTATGGAGCCACAGTCAGAATCGAGTTTTTACCCAACTAGGCATCTTCATCGCGCGCAGGAAAACGAGAGAGACAGACGGAACGCGACCCAGAGTCGTCATCTCTCTCTCTCTCTCTCTCACTTTTTTTTATAATGACATCCGGCAGATTCACGACACTGAGAATAATTTTCGTGAACCGTGACCGATAAGATATCGCGCGAAGCGGAGAACGCGTTTCAGCGTTGTTGGGCAATAAGCTCGTCAGGCACTCTACTCGACTCTTTTACGAGGTCTCGAGCTTGGGCCCCGAGAGCGTAAGCACGTATATACATTGCGCTTTGTAAGGGCGTCTTGGGTAACGCAAACGGCCAATTAAAGTCATCGTTATTGTTACCCTTTTTTTTTTGAAGATTCGTAAACCGCCTTTTACTAGAACTTGTAGGGAATTAGTGTAGAACTACGAATTTTTACGGGTTGGGTGTATGATTAGTATAAGCAATCGTTAGTGGTTTTGGTAAACTATCTATTATACGTGAAACATGGTATTAAATGAAACTCAGTGCATCAATGTATATTATATTTTTCATTGTACCATGGACATAGGAAAGTGCTTGACTACACACTACATTGAGGGAATAACATCCAATCAAATTAAAAATCTACGTAATAAAATTTGCAAAATTTAAAGTATTATAATTGACGTATCTATTGAATAAATTTGAACGAACATCAATTTCTCATGAAATTGTCATCTTCATTGGTGTAGCATTTTATTTAAAATACGTTAAAATAAATTTTCACTCGCATATATTTAACATGCTTTGCTAAATCCGCAATTGATTTCCAGTTGGTACTTAAAATTCTTCGCTTGCTCTAACTCTATAAGTCTAAGTCTTTTACTAACTCAAAAGTAAGCTAATCATGGTTTAATCAATATCCATTCGAGTTAATTTGAAACTGAATAACGCTCACAAATTTCTCTTTAATTCGCGAAAAACTAAAATAATTACCACACTACCATAGAAATCTACGTCGATAAATGCTACACGTGCACAAGTAAGAGAATTTAAGCTTACTCGGACGTTATTCGCATATAGCACTGAGTATTAATTAAAGCTGCTTTAAATAAGGATTTATTACAGTTTAGTCCACTGGCTTATAACGTGTAAGGAACGAAAATTATCAAGACTGACCATTAAGTCGCATTAACTAATTATTCGGAAAATTTATGCACACTACCTTACGCTCGTTGCATAATAAAAAAAAACTGCCTTGATATATTTATACTCGTAATCCAATGCGGAAACAAATAAACCACGCGAAGATCTAAGAATATCAGCTTAATTTCATTTATCACTCGGCTTGACAGATCCAAAAAATTTCAATTAGCATTTTCTCGCTGCGTATATACGTGTGCGATATAGATTTCGTGAGAAAGCTTATTTTAATGTATTCGATATTTATGATGACTCGATCAACTATATATTAAAACATGTCCCATTAAATTCTTTCATGTTTAGTCATACACTGTTTTAAATTTTTAATTAGCCCAGCGTAGGTGAACTTAACGTATGGCTAAGCGACCAAATTCAACGAGTTCACCGTTCGCGCAGTTTCAAATTACAAGGTATTTATCATAATTCGATTTCTAATGTCCGGCGCATGTGCAAATTAAACAAATTTATTCCATAATTTATTTAAAAAAGGACAGCGTCCTCTAACGCCTCTTTATTCCGTTGATACCATTGTCAATTGGACAATTTGATCTCGACACTTCTCTTGTCAAAAATTTTTCACTAATTCCGTTTGAAAGATTTGCACATAAGAGGTTAGTATTACGAAACGTAAAGCATTCCATATTCAATCGGTAGATTCCTGATCTAACTTTTAAATATTTTGATCCTTACTCTTGAGTAACTTTTAATATACTTTATGATTATAATATGAATAAAGTTTATGAGAAATTAAAATAGAATTTTCCTCTTCTACAGATAAATATTTTCATCCCAAATATCGAGACAACTCGTGAAAAAGTATTTTACTTAAGTTTCAAATTTTCTAAGTACCCATTCAATCTGAAAACTTATGACTTAAAAATCAAAAATAGAAATACAGCGCACTACACAGTTTTAATACTTTCTATTAAGTATTCAATTTAATGCGAGGTCTTATAATACTACTTGCATAAACTGTCCAAATTTTACGGGCCCACAACGAACTTATTGCAGTAAATAATGCATAAATTCATTGCCAGCCATCCCAGAAAGTATATTACAAAACTAATTACGTTAATAACGCTCGCGACTTATTTAAGAACGTTAAATCACCTCAAAAAATTAATTAACACAAATCAAAACTGTACACTCGTAAAAATAACAATTTTCATTAAAAATAAACCTTCGCGACACACACACACACACCAGAATCAAATAATAATATCGAGTGCATGCAGGTATCGAATTGAAATTCACCTCGGCGCCGTAAAATTTACTTTCGATCATAAACATATACCCAGCGCTAATGATTCAAAAAAACGAGAGCCACGGTTGGTATTGAATATATCGTCCATTATCGCGCAATAGAGACACCAGGATCAAAACATAGACGAAAAAAGAAAAGAAAGAAGTATAGAATAACAAAGCTCTCTTCGATATCGACTCGAAATCCGAGAGACACACGCCCGAAAGCAGCAGGTGTTTATGTTTTGACAGGAAAAAAAAAGACGTGTAAAGAGGAGCAAGACTATACAACAATATAATACACGCGGGCGCAGGCCTCATAAAACTCTCTCGCATACATACACGTGGACACACAAAGAGAGAGAGAGAGAGAGACTCGCAGGCAAAACGATTAACGAAAGTCACTCTTGCTTTCGTATTATACGTACACGAAACAAGCGGCAGCGGCAGTGGTTCTTCTCTCTCTCTCTCTCTCTCACTTCTTTCCGTCTGCGAGGCAAGGACCGCGTGGTGTTGTGCTCTCCTCGCGCGCACCTCGCCTCTCCTCTAACTCTCGGCCTTTTTAACCTCAAACGATCGATAAATACCGCCGTACCCGTCGGCTCTTTTTACGGACACTTCCCAGTGACTTACCTGCATACTGTCCGCTGAGATAATCTCGCCGCGGAATTTTCGCGCGAGCTCGATTCCGAGGCGCGATTTTCCCGATCCCGTAGCCCCGAGAATCACGAGTATCGGCACACGCGACGACATAACTTCCACGGACTGCTCCGCCATCACTGACTCCTGCGCATGCGCGCTATATATTTGCACGGCTGCGAGGGAATCGAGAGGAGAACGCTCGACTCGAGAGCCGAGAGACTGTCTGCTGCGAGTCTATAGGTTCCGATGCCGTATAGCTGCACATAGCGACGCGCGAATGCATTCCTTCGAGAGCGCGCGGCGAAACTCGCGCGCTTTAATGCGTTCTGGTTCTTTAAATTTGAATCTCGAGAGACTCGATAACGTCGGATGGGTAGAATTGATTTTGGGGACGGATGTATTTTGAGAGGATTTTTGCAAGTGAGGGAAAGCGATGAGTTATATTTATTATTATTTTTTTTTAGATGGAATGGAGATTTAAAAAATACCAGCTTTAATATTTAAAATTTTTTCGATGATAATATTAATAAGTAGTTTGTAGTAACTATTACGGTTTAGTCGCTTAGAATCAACTTTACATTTTTTCAAAATTCTGACAAAGATTTTTCTATTGGTCTTACAGTCTAATCAATATTAATATATGTTTTTTACTAATATATGTTTTTTCAGGTTTAAATATAAATTTATTTCAGATTCTGCGGGGGTGATTATAAACAAGGACAATCTGATTGCCCATTAATATTGATTAGACTGTAAGACCAATAGAAAAATCTTTGTCAGAATTTTGATAAAACTGTATAGAATATGAAATATGATACAAAACAGGTATTATTGCCGGTCTGTTAGTCGTTACCCATGCCCGTAAGAAAAATTCTTAATGGTTAATTTGTATTCGATGCATGCGTCTAGAGCCATAACTTAAAATGAACACCATCAAGGGCAACACTGCTATAATTTTCATGGGATATAGACAGCGTTAGTTGGCATTCCAAGGAAAATAAAATAAAAAAGAAGAGCGAAATTTTGGTAAAATCTTCAATATTTATTTATTAAAGCGTATTTATTTAGAACGTAATATCTATATCTATAAAGTAAATACGAGAATGAATAACTTTGCTCGTATAGTTTCCAGACCATCGTAACCTATTATTAGATTCTATTTCGGTGAAGATTCGCCAGCTCTTCCGTTAATAAATTTATTTGCAATGTTTTCACGAATTACATTGAAACAAAAGTGTTTCTATTCCGTCTGAAAAATTGGATCGATGACATAAGTATTATTCACATTTATCAAAACTATACTATGTTTTATATATTTATCTACTTATATCACTAATTCATATTAAAGATAATATTACATATTTTCGAGCATTATTGTTATCTTATAGAATGATGTGTGGCAAAGTCGACCTCGGTTGACAAGAAATAATCTATTAGCCATGATTTATAAGTAAACTAATTGGTGTCCACGATAATGTGTGCTAAATTTTAGGGAAAAGTACGTCATAGGCCGATTTTATAATGTGTGCGTTATCAATAATTATATAAAATGTGCGTAGTCCTACATTGTTAATCGTATTTTTGAGTATGAAATATGTTCATCTACATATTCATATAAACGTTAACAAAGTTCTTTGATTAAAATGCTTTTTGTGTAACTCAGACATACACAGCAGTACGTATAGAATTTATTTTAGTTCATAAATATTATTATTTACAGCAACACATTGTTCTCAGTGCGTCATTTTTTCAGAAACCTAGTGATACAGTTACGAGTAGATAAGTAAGATCGATGTGGTATTATTTTGCGTGCATATAGCTTTATACACCTGTGTTGAAAAACCCTTTCTCGTCTAACAAACTCTCGCGAATCAAAGTGCGTAATTATTGCTCATTGGAAAAACCCAAGTATACATATTTGGCATGCATACAAAGCGAATGACGCGTTTAACCTGTTTTCCAACTCGACCGAGCTTAAAGTTGCACTTTCTGGTAAATATAAATGTTTAAGCAATGTTTATTCGGAAGCTTCGGGCTTATAAGCCGTAAGACTGTCGTATAGTTTTTCACTAATCGTCGGACACGATGACGACCTTCGATTGATCGATTACAGCCGCAATGGCTGTATATACAAAGCACTGCAAGCTCACAACTGAAAACATAGAAGAAAAAAAACAAGCCCGAGAAGAAAGACACAGAGCGAATGTAACAGGCTTAAAATACACACTCGAGCAGTTTAACCAGAAGCCTATCGTAAAGTAGCCACCCATCCTTCAAGCGAAACTGTGCACACTCGGTGTAGTGCATCAGCGCCAGCTAATCTATAGCCGAGCTCGGTACTGGCGGCCCCCAAGAGTTCGCGGAAACAAAAGCCTCGGCCGATCCATCACGCATATCGATAAGCCCGCGGTGCAGTCGGTACACATCCGCGTACGCGCGCATGTACATCCTCGCCCGATTCTATCTCTCTCTCTCTCTCTTTGTACCATGACTCACTGCTATAGGCTGCAGACGCAAGGGGTTACGCAATATATGTATTAGCTCTCGTGTTTTGTTATGGAAGCGCCAAACTGCATCAGCTGCGACCTATACTTACCCGTCGATGAAATTTTCTCGCGCCTCTGATAATAATAACGCGAGATAATGGAGCGTCTCACTGATTTTCATCGAACGCGATGTCCCGGCTATTATGACATCCACGGTTTTGCTTACGTAACGCGCTGCTGATTCGGTTCTCTTCTTCTTCTTTTTTTTTTTCGTTTCCTCGCGTGTATTATCGGACAATATGCTACTCTCGCTCGTTTCTTCGACTACGACGACGACGACGACGATGATTAGATTGGTGGTAAGTTATGCTGCCACCCAAGTTGTATGCGTAAATCTCGTCTATTCTCTCTCTCGCTCTCGTGCGCGACATCAATTCTTGCACGGCGGAGTTGCGCTGCACGCGATTGTAGGAGCTGCTTCGGCGCTCGGCTGTTACGTAAAGATCAGTCGGCGCCACACGTGCTTCGACATCATTGACACTACTATTATCCGCGATGTATAATGCCTTATCGGGGATATAGGAGATACAGGCGCAGAAACTTCATTTTTCCGCTGACGAGCTGCTCGTATTGATTTTCGCGCGGAGCTAAAGAATTCCAAGATACGCGCGGCGAGCGATTGCTAATTATCCGACGATAAAAAGGCGACACTGTATGGGTATGCGGAGTGTGTTGCACGCTGCTTCGTTGAAAAAAAAAAATTTACGATGTGTTTATACACGCTGGTAAAGAAACGCAGTAGTGCGCGCGCGAGCCAACATACAAGTGCATGCGCACCATCGGGCAGCTGTTGTGGCTCCGCGCGATTTTTTAACTTCATTTAGCTGACGCGTCCATTTCTCTTGGGCTCTATACGAGACGCACTTAGCGATGTGCGTCTTCAAGTGTAACTTCGTGACGAATCGAGCGTGCGCTGGGATATTATCAGCAATGTAATATTATGTTTGATCTAGGCAGTTTCTGTGAATCGATACGATAGCTAGAAGCTACTTATCATTGAGTTATACGATAAAATCAATTCGTTTGAAAGGATTTCATTTACATTGTATCAAAAAATACCTACTTCCGTATACGCGTGCAATTTCGAGTTTATGTGAATTTTGAACGTTTAAATGCCAGGAGATCGATCGAACCGAAATCGTCGCTATTCTTATTAATATCCGCGACTTCTGCAGCATACTGAAACTCGTTTTCGCAAATAGCCGGCATTTCCGCGAAGCGAGCCAGAAACGAAAAAAAAAAAAAGAAAAATGCACAACTCGTATATACAAACTAAGTTTTTTTTCCATCAAACTGAACTCTTTGAACTCTTTTCAGATCGAAATATGCGGCTGCGCGCGCGCGCGGTTTAATCTTAATAACCCAAGCTGAAGGAGAGAGACATAGCTGCAGTGACGAGTTTGGCGCCGCGCGGGCATATAGATAAGATCGCCACGGGCATCTATATATCCACCAAGATTCCTTATCAATTTTGTTATCCCATGTGTGTGTTTGTGTGTGTGGGTCCCCTTCCTTCCTCTCTTCGCATCCTTTACCCCGCCCAGCCATTCATTCAGCTAGCAAACAATGTAAAACCTTCGCCGTTGATAAATCTCGGCAGCTCGCTAGGCTTTTCTGAATTGTTGTAACACCGTAATATTTATAACCTTCGACTATGACTGCAAGTTTGCGTAACGACTGTATATACGGATAAAAAATGAATGATTATAGCCGCGTTTCTGTTTTTTTTTTCTTTTCTTTTAAGTGCCTCGAAATATTTAACTGCGAGGCTACGCCGCGATAAAGACATTGAGAGAAATAAAATGATTTATGTACACTTGCTGTATAAGTCAGCGGATTTTTAATATTTGCTTACCAAAAAGACGTGTTAAAAATTGTATGGTTATGTAACGTATATTTGTTGAAATAATCAAAACAATTTTACTCTCTTATTTCCCTGTTTTATTTATATCCGAATCGAAAAATACAAACGCTAGCGAATGAAAAATTCATTTGTACTTAACGCGGATTCTTAAAAATAAACGTTTCCGAACAAAGTTTCAGACTATATCTGCACTAGGCACCAGATAAAAAAAAATAATGAAAATATTATAAAATAGAAAATCATAGACCCATCATAAGATAGAACGACGAAACGCGAAACGTTTTAATTGAGAGGAAGTAGCTCCTAATCATTCAGTATTACTCGTTGGTAGTTTATTTCTTTGCGCAAGCTGGCACCTTATCAGTTTAACTGGAATATATTCGCACTCTCTTTCTTTCATTTTTGATCATCCCAATGAGAGTTTTGGCGAAAAGTGTATATTATATCGAGTTCGTCGAACTTTGCGCAGCTCGTCGTAAAATAAATTATCATTCCGAATTCTCGACGAAAGGATAAATTATACTTGCAAGACACGGTATCATAATCCGTTATGTGTTTTACGTGGACGCACTGATTTTACAACTGTGTGACTTAATATCTTTTTTCGAATTCTCAGAGCTACGATTCGCAACCGCGCGACCTATCGCAGTAGTTCTTATAAAATTGCGGCATAGAGGAATTGATAAAGAGCTTTTAAAAATTTCTGCAAAAGGAAACAAATGCAGTATCATATATAGAACAAATAAGAGATTTTGAGGAAATAAAATTCTGAAACACTTTTCCCGCTAACTTCCGAATACAAATATATACAAGTTCGCCTGTGTACTCGACAAAGCTATACAAACTCTCGTATCAACGAAATAATAATAGGAAGTGCGGAAGAGATAGAAAGAGAGAGTCCGCGAAATTATAATTGAGAGGAAGTCGCTTTTTCGTCTATTGCTCGGTTGGCCCAGTGAGTCGTATATGGCCGGCCTCCCGTATACGATACCAGCTTCGCTGAAAAAAAAGATCTGTGTGTGTGAGAGAGAGAGAGAGAGAGAGAGAGAGAGAGAGGAGGGGGGTGGGAAGCATACTGGAGGAAAAAGAGATAGAGAGCGAAGTGCTGCACACGCGCGTGCGGAGCTCCGTCGAGGATGGCGATAGGGTCAAGGAAACGAATATATAATATATATATATATACATCTTACCGCAATCCTCTCTCTCTCTCGACGTTATACAATCAGTCCCGTCTCTCTCTCTCTTTCTCTCTCACTCGTCTTATCTACCCGCTCATTCAGCACTCTGCATTCGTATAACCGAGCCAATTTTTTTTCTCTCCCCGATTCAAGAGCTGCTGCTGCTGCTACACACACTATCGTATACGTGAAACGGAGCTCAATGTGTGTGTGGGGCCTTCCGAAAACTTATCGCTACATATGCGTGTGTGTGTGTGTGTGTGTGTGTGCGAGTAAGTAGTCATTTATCAAGAGAGGAGAACTCACTTTGGTTCCCGCTCTATGACACATTCCTTCTTTTTTTCTTTTCGGTTTGATTTTGTTTTTTTTTTTATACGTTGGGCAACGTGTTGTTTTGTATAAAAATCGAAATCTTCGCCGAAGCTGACAAAGTTTTTTTTTATATGCAGCAGTTGGAGAGTGCGCGTTTGTCGTCGTCTTCTTTCTTACACGGACCATATAATTTGGAGAAATGCTCAGCTTGTAGATATTATTTCATCATAATCAGTCTGGAACTGTCTTTTTATATACATCTTATTCTCTTCTTGAGATGAATGATTTCTGTTTTATGATTGATTCTCTTGGAGTCACAAAATAAATGCTAACTAACATCAGATTCACTTATCCTAATTATATAGTCGCGTTTTCAATATTCACAATACCAGTCTTAGAATAAGGAATAAAAATAAATATTTCTTGAAACTTTCTCAAATTTGGATATAATTCTTTTTTTTTTCAAGGATTTACCTTATCACTCGTATAAATTAAGTAAAATTTCTAAGCAATTTATATCGGTATATATAATAGAATTAGAAATAATATTTTGAAATAAATCCAAATGCTTATGACTCTATTCATATATAATAGCACATCTTAATAGATTACCTGTATCGAAACAGGTAACGTATCTATGCATAATCTAAGCATATTGAATTAAGGCACTGTTTAATTAATGTCAAGTATGAAATTTGTAAATATTCTATTAGTTAAGTAATGTACACGCTCCAAGTGATTGATTACGCTTTGACAAGCGCGGGACTATATCGACCACACGCATGCGCATCGTGAAAGCTCACGCAATTCAGGGCAAACGCCACCTTCTATACCGCCACTTCGCTTCTGTTCAGTTAAACGCCTGTTTTTTTTTTCTTATAGGCAAGCGTATAGTTCGGCAAGTGTAAAAGAATAAATTTTTAAGATTTTGTTGAATCCCACGTATTTGACCCTCATCAAATTTAAATGGAATTTATCAATGAACAGGAACATTTGTAAAGCTGATTACTAGTAGTGCAAGCGCACCAACTGCAGATAAAGGTTTTAACGACTTCAACCCCTGGGCTTTTCATTTCCGAACCCGTATATAGTTTTGTCTCACTTGTAGATGTATAAGATCGTAAATCAAGCGAGGCCGAGGGTGTAAGTATCCCACGAAATCGCGTCCGAGCTCAATGGAAATGCTATGTCGAGTATATAGCGGCTCTCGAAACCGTCCCGGCCGGCAAGATTATCGTACCGAAAATAATCTTTTGAGAACGCGCGCGCGTCTATCTTATCAAGCAAGAGTGACGAGACGAAGCCGCGCTTCATAACTTCTATTAGACAGAAAACCGATATATATTCCGTACGGGGTTATCGTCGCGTTATAATGCGAGATTCTCGCGCCGACTTGGTTTGTATGACCGAAACGAATATTATTTACTCTCTTTCGATGTGGCAGCTCATCGCGTTTTAATTCGATATATGGAGTTATAGAAATTTGCGATTCGACGGTACGGAATCGCGAGATTTTTACTGGGCGAATCGGGCGATTATGCGAGGAAGTTTGGAACCGATCGTACCTTTTTTCAATTCCATTTGATTGTTAAATTGAAGGAATTTTCGAACCTATCGATGATTTGCGTTATTTTATTTAAACGATTCGAATTTGTGCAATTTGCACATTCCACAGGCTGCCCGGCACCGATAACGAATTCGTGCGCGCGTTACTGCGCTTGAGTCACGCAACAATAATAAACGAAACACGAACCGTTTCATTTTACTATGCGGATAATGTTTCGCGAAAAGCCGAGCAACAATTAAAGTTTTTATTATGTCGCCCCATACTCCGCGCTCGTATGAATTTTCATATACAAATCCCAAGACCGATTGCTAAACTTCGTATATACCGCGAAATATTATAAATAAAAGTTCCATAAGCGTCTATTCGGCATCGGAGATGAGTAAAAGTGTCACACGGCCAGCGGCTATAAATGTGAAAACAAAAAATGACTTGATATGGCTTTTAGGTTGCCGCATTGCGTAATCGAACCTAATCTATCTCAGATTAGCCGCGTTCCTTAAGTGAAACTATAAAGTTCGGACACGTCGAATATTTACATTAAAAATAACTTCGCTGGCCAAATTTCGTTCCGATAATACATCCGCTTTATCTATTGGCGCGCAATTATTTTTTTATCCGAAATAATATACTTTATTTTTCCCTCTAAAACCAAAATCTCTTCAAAATAAGTGTATTTTTTGTTATCGAGACCCGCGCTTCCCTGCATCCGAATCTTGCCGCGTATATCGATAAATAGCATCTGTTACGTTAATAAATAGTTCGACTACAATTTATTTGTTCGAACGACAAGAGCACCGCATATTTTCCAATCCCTCATGGAATGAGCAATTTTCCCCCCAATTTTTTACTATTATGCTAATTTCTTTGTTGGGTCGATCAGAAACACGAGCCGCGATTGAAGGTTTTTAGCCAGTGGAACGGTAAAAAGACACGTTTTAATCTAATGGTTAGAAAAGATTAAGACGCCATAACATAATCTGTAATTTAAATGCTGGAACTAAAAGTGTCTGCTTAATATATCGCTGGTGTGCGCATGGCGTAAGTGTATGTATACAACGCGCCATCGCTAAAGAAACTTGAAGATGTCACCGAAATCCGGCGAAATCCGACGCTTGGGTATTGTAAGTGCTTAAACTACCGAGTTTAGCTTTGGATTGAAGAGACGTTGATAGGAAAGAAAATGGGATACGAGACTAACAACTAGACCCTTAAGACCGACTATTGGCACTTGCAGAAATGTTTTTAAAAAACAAAAATAAAATTACGATATTTCAAATAATTAATCTTTATTGACAAGTTAAAACTTGTTATTTTATTATCGGTGGAAGAACTTGTGAATCTAGAATTTGTTTAAGTACAATAACCAGGTTGTATAATATACTCGGTTTTTATCGTTCGAAATAAAAGGATCAGGCTATTATAGATAAGTGGATCTTTGTCGAACATAACAAGATACTGCCTTTATAAGTGCACTTCGATCAAAGGCGACTGAATTTAGGTAATAACGCGATTATCAAAACTATACTCTGTACCTAATAGCAATGTTAAACTGTTACAGCATAATCAGTATTAAACAAAGACTACACCAGTTTCTGATAAATTTAGCATCGTCTATTCCATTTCAAGAAAACGCTCTATTTAATTAATGATGTAACCGTAATTCCAATTCCATTTCTTTCCGATAATGAGATTCAAGAAAAATGCTTCGACAAATTGTCAACGCGAAAGAAAACTTCACGCCAAATCGATTACACGCCGTAAATGGTGACTAAACCGTGAGTGCGTCGGATCTGCACATCTGCCAAGCGCATTTTCGCACGCACATTTTCTTGAGTTTAGCTGCACGCGGCAGTTACTGTGTATGTGTATACGTATATACACCGGGGGAATATCGCCGGTGCCGTTCTCTCTGCTTTCCATAATTTGCTCGTTTAACTGAAACGGTCCGATCGGCCGAATTATACCAATTGACGTGGATTCTTCGTGCGACGATGGAAAATATTCCATAGGAAGTTGCGTTACGGCTTTGCCCCCCTGGCTCTCCTTTGCTTAATCCATCGTTAATGCTGGCTTTTTGTATATATTTTTCGGTATATACATATGGATACTTTTACATTTGAGTTTACATCTGTCTATGATTTCTTGAATTAAATTTGTTGCTTTTTTTCTTCTTAGAGTTGTAAGTAGTTACGTGAATGTATTTCGAATGAGAATCTATGGTATTTGAGCAAATGGAAAATCGTAAAATAAATTTTTATCGCTTATAATATCAATTTAATTTTATTCTTTTTCTTTTTCATGTATTTACTGTGCAAATGATTTTATTCAAGTTATGATAAAAATAAGAAATGGAAAATTACTATTCTAGCCAATTCAGTTATTAGATTCGCATAATTGTTGAGCTTATATAGAATAATTTAAGGTGTTTTTCAGGTGTTTTGAAAGGATAAAAAGGATAAAAAGGTGAGAAATAACCATAAATCAAAATAAATGATACATTGTTTTTATTGATATAAGATGATTTGAAATATAAACGTCATTAAGGAACTGTATGACTTATTCTCCTATTAAAAAAAGAAACGTCACTTTAGACTTTTTTTATTTTACTTTTCCTCGTAGGTCGGAAAAGATTTCCCATCATTTTTCGTTAACAAAGTGTCAAAGCGACTCGATGTGTGAAAAAAAAAATAAAAAAAAAAAAAATAAACAAACCGATGTGTGCCAATTTCACAAATTAAAGAGACCGCCAACGAACTTTCGCGTACTCGCAGGAAAATTTTCCCCCGACATTTTTCTTCTCTCCGGTTATAAAAAAGAACAATCGTTTCATCAAAATTTTTTTTTTATTTTCGAGTCGAAGCATCGAAAGTTCGTTGGCGGCGACATCGAGGCGATAACAACGGTAAAGCTTAAGTACAACAAAAATACATTTCGCTTCTGTTTTAGCGTGAGTGTCTAGCATTTTGCAAAATTTCTTTCCTCCCGTATACTCCTTCGTTCGTCTATATTCGTTAAGTTGCTATTTTATTTTATATTGTTTTTGCCACTCGCTCCAACCATTCGCCAACCCTATCGACTCGCATTCACCAATGACACGTTGATTCGCTTCCTCACCATTCACAAAAAAAGTAGACATTCGCACGCACACATCATCATAATCGTTTACTTGCACTGCGTAGAAAAATCCCTAATATAACGTTCATTTCCATTGATCACAAATAGAGGTACAAACGTTATTTTCTCTAGTGTAGCTTAAATCGATTTGCGTATGCGCTATGTTACTCGCCCCTCATTTTTTCTCCTTATTCCGTTTTTATAAATAGTGACAAAATTATCAACGAGCAGCCGATTAATCGGCAGAAATGCATCTATTTTTTCTCTCTCTCACTTTCATTGTGCATATTAAATCGTTTGTATTTTTATTGAAAAGTACGATTGCGATTCGTTTCCTGGAAAAATAACGAGATTCTATTTGGCATTGAGGCATATACACAATCATTCGCTCTAAAGCTTTCATTTACTTTTTAATCCAAGTGACTGCATATCTCTACTTCACAATCTAATTGTCGTCGACCGTTAACATTATTTTTTTTTATCTCATAATTGATTTTTTGTAATTTTCTTTTCTTTTAACAATTTCTCCGTAGTTTACAACGTATAAAAATAAAAGGATAAATAAAAATATCGTTTTACTTTCGATAAAAAAACCTAACATTATAATTATGTAAATTTTTTTTCTCGTCTACGTTTCTTCCCCTTTCTTTCTTTCAATTATTTTTTATTCGCATATCCATCGCGTACTTGAACTCTCACTCTGGTGTCTGTCTCGACGAGTAACTACCAATTTTTTCATTATTTTTTTCTTAGTTTGTTTTGCTGTCTAGTACTTAGAAGGAAGTTTATATCTTTCAGTTTTGTACACGTTACTTTTTTACTCTCTCTAAGTTAGAAAACTATATCTCGGTAAAAATCAGTCCGCTAAATGCTTTGCAGTTTCTTGTTGTGTTTTTCATGATATTTTTTTGTTAATCGGCTTGTATATGCGTGAATTGTGTAAATTATGAATGATTCTGCGACCGATTGCATTTTTATTTTTTTATCTTTTTTTTTTAACTGTTTACTATCTTTTCTGTCCAAGTCATGTGTTTTTCAAAATAAAATCAATTGAGTTATAGTCTGCGAGGCGTCAAGAATTTCAGAACTTCCGTGTGGGGTTTCTTTTCGTTCGGTTACATCACGTACAAATTCTATTTACAAACTCTCGGAAAGTCACAAATTGTAGTGTCACGAAAGTCGAAACGAAACGAAAAAAAAACCGAGGCTCCGTTTGCAGTTCAACGAATAAAAAAAATCTAAGACACTGTATATAAGCCTTGAATAAAATTATTCTTCCTATTTTTGCTAATATTCTCTAATTAAACCTACCTGAAAAATGCACAATCAAAAATCTATAGAGAGGACACGACGAAAAAATGCGTCAATACATTTCTTTTGTGTATAGACCACAATCTTTGTGTACTAGTATATGTCTTATTATATTGTATATTTTCCCATTTTTGAAACTAAAAGAAACAATATCGAGTTTGTGCCAACGACGGAACGTAAATAAAATGCAAATCGGCAATACAAAAATCGTTGAACTTAAAAAAAAAAAAAAAAAAAAAAAAAACACGATTCTCATTATTTGGTCTTCTCGCAGGGGAGAGAAATCGAGAAAAACAAAGCGGCTATAAGAAAAATTGTCTAAATCGTATTAAAAACTATATACTATATATGAAAAAGGAAGCACGTAAGTGGAAGGCGTAAAATTGTATTGCGCAACAATCGTCTTTTTTTTCGAAATACTATTTTTTTTGTTTTCTTTTCTCTGCACTATTTCGTGTATTTCGTTCCTTTTGCGCCATTCAAGCACGGAGAGAAAAATATTTAAAAAACAATATGAATCCCTAGCGCGGCAAAAATGTCTATCATGAAATATATTCTGTCTTTACCGTCATATTTTTTCTACATATCTTTTTCTCGGTGCGCTAATTTTCTCATTCCCATTTCCCCCTTCTTTCTTTTCTTTTAAACCATTATATAAGCATTGTGTCACTTATCATCAATTTAATGTCTATCATTATTATTTACTTTTTTTAGCAGGTACATTTTGCACTCTTCTCTGAAAGTAGAGGCGACTAAAAGCGGCAATCACCGAACTCAATATCTTAAACTCTCTATTTTAATCCGTTACTTTAATTTTTTTTTTCATCATTTTACTCATTTTTATCTTTCATCGCCTGCGGGCTAAAAAAATTTTATAGTAGAGCAGGGACCCTCAGCCCCTCGCTCACGTTTTTCCCTAACATTCGCTCACTCGCATTCTTAAAAAAAAAAACTCGCATAAAACGACATCCGCGCGCGGATTAAAACCGGAAACTGGCGGCTGCAGAGTATCTTAAAAAAGTAGTAAAAGACCGTATATGTACGTTAGTGTGTCTGTGTGTTGAATCTGGTAATTTAACTCGTTTGTTCCTTCCTTTCCGCTCGTAAAAAACGGGTAAACTATCGGTGAATACGAGATGAGGTGGAGCACAAATTTTGTTTAATATACTGTTTTTTGGCACCAGCATCGTTTAACAACTTTTCTTTTCTGTGCTTTATATTTCTTGTTTTTTTTTTTTTGTCAAGTAAGAAGGAAGAGCTGCGCTCAAGGCACTTGTCTTTGAAAAAATATGTACGTGTGTGTGCATCGATACAACTGATGGCAAAATCTTTGCAATTTCAATTTATCAACTTCTAGCTCGTTCATTAATAGTAGATCAACGTCGAGTTTGGATATAGAGGAGAATACCCGGAAAAAATATTCGTTTTGTTTCAAGGTAAAAATGAACTTTATTCTTATCTATGTACAAAACAGCTTCGATTTTTCTACTATTTTCGTCGCATAAGTTAACGAATTTTCGTATCGAACGAAAAAGATCGAAAAAAAAAAAAAATAATAATAAATGCAAAACTCAACAAGTGTTGTCGTCTCTTCTATTAACACACTGTCTTAAAAGTTAATTTTCGCTGTGGCGCAGCTCACCGCTTACTGTCTCAAAACTGCAATCCTATAGATTTATTCGGAGGAAGAAAAAAAAGGCATAATAATGATTTCCAATATCTTTTTACCGACACGGTAACACAATTACAAGATGCGTTTCGGCAATAGGTCCATGTTATTCGTTCGTTTGCGCGATTCAGGAAAGGAAAAAAAATAATAATAAAAAGAAGGAACCTAGTCTTCAATTCTGAGCATTTACTTTTTCTCACATCTCTCACTCGTTTCCTTTCTTCCCCTTTTCATTTTTTTTGCAGTCGCGCGCGTATATATATACTTGCGGCTTCTCTGTGGCCTCATTCGCGTGTCCCTTCTTTCATTCATGCATCGCGAAACCATTGTGCCTCCACCCAAAGTTTCCTCTATACACACAGTTTCTTTTCACGTCTCGTTTCCTTCGTCTGCCTCTCCTAAGCCTACATTAAAAAGCGTTTCGTCCGACAACAACCTTCTTTTCCATTTTTATTTTATTCAATTCCCTCTACTTAGCTTGCAATCTTTCAAAAAATGTGTGTCTTCATAATTTAATTACTATTTCGTACCTATTTTTAGAGTTTCAACAAGTTATTTTTGTCCCCCCTTAACTTGGTTTCGTCCACCATCTCGACTTTGCGAAAAATTCGATAAAAACGAATACTGTAACCTAGAAAAGTAATGAACACATTGTTTTCTTTTTTGTTTTTTTTTCTTTCTTTCTTTCTTTATCCACTTGTTACATACACCCATTTGTCGCTTCATGCTCGCACACTTTAAGACTCTTTCACTCTCACTCTCACGCCTGATTCTCGCACTCACACGCCTCCTTCTTTCTTTTTTTTCTGCTGCACGCACTTCCCATCCTTTCATTTTTTTAGTCTCCTACACGTGTATAATAATAAACGTACACTCACGAAAAACAAAAACTACACGCATTCTCTTTCTCGCGCGTTTTTTCACAGAGGTGTTTGTCTTGTGTTTACAAATATATTCGCTAGCTAACACTTTTAATTTTTTGTAATTATAATTTGCTTTATTATTTATTTTTTTCTTTACCTAGATAATAATCAAGCGCAAAAATGCACAGCGCAAACTGCTTCTTTTATTATATTTTTACATGCTTCATTATACTTTATTTTTCTGCTATTCAAGTCGCATAATCTAAACCCTCTAATTACAAGCATTTAAATGATCATCGATACATTTCATTTACTTTATCCACTTTGATAAATTATGATGCGATGTTATCTCATTTCTTTTTTTTTGTAATATAAAGTTCCCGTATGAAAAACGCCAATGAAGAAGGGCGTGAAATCAACTAAAACGTTAACAATATAATAATAATAATAATGATAATAATAATAATTAATAATAATAATTAATAATAATAATAATGACAATAATGATATCGATATAATAGATATTACCATTCATCATGCATTTATTATCTCGTTCTCACTATATTCATTTTCTTTTTTCTCTCACTCGCTCCAATCTACGTAATCGTAGATTTACGTATATATAATATATAATATGTATATTCATATATAAACCTATATATGTATTGAATTCATATCTATGTACAAAATGTGTCTTTTATAAACACACGAGAAAAAAGATGAAAAAAAAAAAAATTGTATCTGGTATAATTCCAAAAATGCTTTAATCCCTTTTGAAATTGTTATACGTTACAAATTGTTTCTCGAACCCAGGAGAGGAAAAAAGAAAGTGTATTACAGACCAAAAAAAATCAAAGACGTTCCTAGTTTACTTTAGTGAGCTCAATCATTGGCGTGTATCGGAAATATATAGGCGCGTGTTTACAAAAAAAAATGAGAAAAACAACACGCGCGAAGAATATATAGTTTTCGTTATATCTTATGTCTCCGTTCAATTTGCACAGGAGTTTTCAACCTTTTGGTCGAACTTTCTATTACAATGTTAGAATATTTCTTTCTTTTTTTCCTAAAACATTTCCGTAGGAATTGAATTGTGTTGTTGTCTCTGCCTGTGTAGAAGGTGTGTAAACGTGCTAAGACAAATCGTATATATAGCCCTGCTGCATAAGTCCTATTACACAGAGCTTAAGCGACAGTATAAGGAAAAGCGAGTCATAACTCTGATTCCTTCGCCGAGGGGAAGCGCGATAGAGGAGAAAAAAAAGAAGAGAAAAAAGGAAAAGATAAAACAAAAAGGACATAGCAAAAAATTGTCATCTCTATATATATATA
>UELV01097543.1:0-13923 GCA_900490015.1 Megastigmus stigmatizans | reverse complement strand
CCCCCCCCCCCCTATTCTTTGTATTGTCCAAGCTGATGCGTTTGTAGTTGCGCCGTGCCATTGCACGTAGGGTTTTCGCGAGTTACAGGGAAAATTCGACGTAGGGAGTGCCCATCCCGGGGCATTTCCTCAGCGGAATCCCCTCTGGAGAGGGTCTCAGCAGAGCAGCCGAGGAGATAGCGACGACAACGAGTCTGCGAGGGACATCATCGTCTGGCGCCTTCCAAATCAAATCTCGTGGATTCGGTGGATCCCCAAATTGTAGTAGCGCGTCTCGGGAATTTGCATGCGTCGGATTAATTTGGAATTTCGGTTATTAATTGCGTTCATTTCGTCCGTAAATTCGATCCGTGCAATTTGCCGCGTTACACAACAAAATTTAAATATGATATACTATGCTCTTTTCAATAGTATAATGTCTTATGGCATAATTGCGTGGGGAGGAGCTTACATGAAGAAAGTAAGAAATTTACAAAATTTACAAAACAGGATTCTAAAAATAATACACAATAACCAATTCATAATAAACAAGCAACCCTTGAATATAGATCACCAGTTCACACTGGAATCTTTACCATATCATTATGATGAATTAAGCTACAAATTCACTACATCAAACAGTAGCACTAGAAATAAAAGTATACTACCTTCAAAACAATATAAAAGAGTTAGTAACAAAAATATTTACATCAGAGCCATATATTACTTTAACAAACTACCCAACAATCACAAAACACTAACAAGTATAAACAAAAGAAAAGAGAAATTAAAAGAATGGATAAAGGAAAACTAAAATCACCATATAAAGAACAAACAACTAGTAAAGAAGTGAGAATAGACTGCAGTAGAACCTGCTCAATTTTCACAAGTATAAAATGTACAGCACAGGACAGCTATGTCCTATTACTAATACATCAAGGAAAAAAGGGAACAATCAAGTTTGATTATCCTGTATTGGATGTCCATGAGGATAACGAAAAACTTGACACGTTGCTACTAGACGTGAGAACATATCTATGTTCAAAAAATAAATGCCAACTTTATCATTCTCGCTCTCACCAAAGAATGACTAATTACAATATGGATAGAATAACTACATTAAATAATGAAAAATAAATAAAAATAACAAAATTGATTGCTGAAAATATAATACAAATTTTAACAACTACAAGATAATCCAAGAAAGTAATTTCTGAGGCAAAAAACAATTACACCAAAAATAATAAAGCTAGAAATTCTAACAAAAATATCGATTCCACAACATTAATAGAAAATTGCCCACTTAGCCGAAAAAAAATAAATAGTACAATAAAAATAGACTCTCTAATAAAACTTGTAAAAAATACTAAGGATAACAAAAAAGAATCTCAAACCAATATGCAAACTTCCAATACAAGATGCATGTATTGTCTTAATACCAAGTTAAAAGGTATTAAGCATACACACTACGTAAAAGAAGATCAGACCACCAAAATCAACAAAGATAACATCAAAATAGAACATGAGCAAATTGAAACAGTTTTCTCAAAAATTGACGATATAGCAGAAAATAATACAAAGAAAATTTTAGCCAAACCGAGTCCAAACCCTCTAGAAAACAAGATTGAAACTAATATTATAATAATTATAGAATGTCATATGGCGACATCAATTATTTGGGAAACAATAAAGCTTTATTATATTTCAATAAAGGAATAAGAGGCACACAAACATTTACAAACTCGATGCAACCGATTTCAAGACATCCAAAATACAAAGACATCATTGTGTTAGATGGCATTGTTTTTACATCAACATGTAAATGTGATTCTGCCCTTCAACATCGAGAAATGTTTCCACATTATAGGGTTACTTGTGCAGCTGGACTTACATGTCCAGCAAGGCTTAACAACTTTGAGAAAGAAATATACAAGAAAAGTAGGAATGCATCAACGGAAATGTACACTAAAGCGAGTTCTACGTTAATTAGATACTGGTGAAGAAATGAGAATTAAACTATCACATGCAAATTTACACATCTGATTTTACCTAGTAATGAAGTTACTAAGCTCAAGTCATGAGATGCACTTTTGCATTTTACAACATTCAACTTTAGTAATAAGTAATTAGATTTTAAGTATTTTAGTTTATATTGAGCCAGACCAGCGAACAGGAAGTTTTTCCTCTGCGGGGTTACTTCTTTGTAACGTATTATATACACGCAATTGTATTTTTAAATTTATATATCTTTACTCTGGTTAATAAATAAATAAAATTAAAAAAAAATAAAATTCCAATATTGATTGTTTCGTTACTCTAGCAGTATGCAACGAACCACCACATACAATATTATTATTATAAATAATTCTACAGCAATCATTTAACTCAACTGATACAATATTTAACGATGAAATTATTGCTAATTCCATAGCTTTATTAATGACTTCAGGTAAGAAATCTTGTTGTATACTTGGCACAATAGTTTTAGAAGAGCTTACTGCAGTATTTTGTAAACATGAAATTTCCTTATTAACGTAAGGGGACCGGTTTAAGTGAGAACCGTTTGAAAATGACTCAGTAGAAGCAGAAATTATTTATTTCCCAAAAAAATAATAGATTTAAATGCTTGAAAAATCATAAAATTAATGAAAATAATATTCTTAAAAATTGAAAAAAATTTCATAAGAATTGATAAAATTATTCAAAAGAGTTTAAAAAAATTATATTTTTTGAAATAACAAAAGAACGTCGCACGCTATTTTAATAAATAGTGTTTGAAATTGTAGGTAATTAAACCCTCTTTCAAATGGCATCTTTATTCAACCGAAATCGAAAGATTATCTTTTTTCTTCGTTCTTAGTAAATTTTCAATTTTTCGAAATGAAACACTAGTTGTATTTTTAATATGATATCTGTATTAAGAATAAATATTCAATTATAAATAATAAATAATTTGTCTCTTAAAAATTCAGTTAAAAATAAGGTCCGGTGCTTTGATAATGAACTTTCACGATCACACTTGATCAACCTTTCCTTTGTCATTAAAGCTGTGTGAAATAGAAGAGTAGTTAATTTACTTTGATTCACCCAGCAAAACCTTTTTGTTGGAAGAGTTGCAAACTGTTCTAAAATAGGATTTTTGAGCTTTTTCCACGCACATTTTTTATTGGTTGAAAATACCAATGGCAAGTTATTTAAATGAGTCCTGTTAAATCGAAGTTAGTTTTTAGATAAATAAATACACACACGAGTAAATAAATATCTTCAAAGGAATAATAAATTTAGAAATAATATACCTATTACAATACAAAAGTACAGCCACAATGTGTTTACAACTTTGACTCATTCCAGCTTTGCATGCGCAAATCATTTTTTGTATTAAAATATGACTATTTTCTGCAAGTTAAACCACTCATTTTCAAACACGAAAAATAAAAATCAATCCGCTCTTTCGTTTTTTCCGTAGCACCACACATTAAGATCATACCGGGATTAATGATGTTTTGGTCCTTAATCATATTGCGAGATGATGGTGTCCTTCGCAAAGTCACAGAGTGTATCGAGACGTACAGTTAATATTATTATTGCTCTTCAATAATATTAAATATAAATTTTTCTTGCACTGCCCATATAACACAAGCAGAAATTGCCTACCCATGTCGGCCATATTTGTTTTGCATCGCAGCGGTCCGGTGGACGTTTTAATCGCCAATACGGCACATCTGTAACACTAATTTCTAACTATCTAACCTAAATAGCGCTTTTCATATGCAATTTTTCGCATGGTCGGTATTTAGCAAATCGTTCTTACGTACAATCGATCATAAATCTTGCCACTTGTGGGAAAAAGGATAAATTGCTTCGCGACCGTATGTAGGCTCGGGATCCCACTTCCGAGGTCAGGAACATCGAGCTTGGGGCCTGTCACCTGCCCGTGAGCCGACCAGTGGGATGTCGTCAGTCAGGGCTGAGATAGGTGGTGCTCACCGCGTCCGAGGCATCCGACAGCGGTCAGTCAGCTAAACCCTCAGTTCCTTGTTCAACGGTTGATGAATCAACTGCCGAGCAAGGGGTTGTAACATCCACCCTCTTCACCAAACCGGCCCGGAACTGTTGTGCACATTACTTCGGGCCGATCGGCGTGTCTAGGCCCTACGTCAATCGTATCTATCTTGTTTGGCTTTGTCTAGTCTCCGTTTGTTGCGTCAATCTTCAAGGCAATTGTCAGTCTTTTTGCCCTGTAGGACTTTAGTCACGTATCGTGTTATGTCATCCCACGTCTGTTTGTAGTTTAGCATGAGTCGTCTGCAGTCTCTGTTTCTCGGCTGTCCGTCGTGGGCATACAAAGAACGTGTGTTCCGCGTCGTCCCTGTAGTGTCCGCAGTACTTGCAGGACTGGGTCGTTACCTTCCCCATCCGATGCAGGTAGTGTCGGAAGTATCCGTGTTCTGAGAGGAGCTGGGTTAAGTAAAAATTTACGTGGCCCGCTCCCCTCTCCGTCCAGAGTCGTACGTCCTGTATTAGGCGTTTCGTCCACCTGTCTTTGTCACTATTCATCCAGCGGGTTTGCCAGTCTTCCAGAGTCTCTGTCCATGCATCTGTGGCGGCTCTCGCTCTCCCCTTTTCATTACTCGTGTCGTAGATCCTCTGTCGCTCTATAGCTAGGAGGTCTACGGGAACAACCACGGCGGCATCACACATGCAGGCCCCTCGGAGACGTTGCGGTACGCGGATGCGATACGCAACGCCCCTCTTCTTTGCACCGCCGTGATCTTCTTACGGTACTTCTCCCCCGCATCGCGCCCACCCATATCTCGGCCCCGTACAGTAGCATCGACTGGGTCACCGCCATGAGGAGTATTGGTGTAGTCGGTTTCGGTCCTTTTGTGTTTGCTATGAGGCGAGCGAGTGCTGCCGTTTTCAAGGCTGCCCTCTCAGGGGCGCCCTTGATGTGCGGCCAGAAGGTCATCCTCATATTTAAGGTTACCCCGAGATACTTGGCTTCCCCACCTGGACGCACGAGGGACTCGCCCACCATCATGGGTTCCGTCTTTTGTGTCGCCAACGATAGTCCCCGTGCTTCCATCCATTCCTGTACCCATCTCATCGACTGGTTCAGTCTCAGCTAGACCTCCGGCGGCATCGGCAGGTCCAGCACCTCGTCATATATCACGTGCCATATGTCGGGGCTCATGATCAAGCCCTGCGCCATATCCGCTGTCATTTTCCTGGTCTTTATTCCGGTCTCCGTTACGTAAGTGACGTAGCTGTCTCATATGTAGTCCGTCAAAACCCGAAGAAGGTAGGGGGCAGCAGGAAGGCGTCGGAAAACGCCCGCACGATGTCTCCCACCTTGCCGAGTTAAAGGGGTTTCGTACGTCAAGTGTTACCATGAACAGTATTGGCGTGTCTTTGTGGGGTCTAGTCTGTGCTCTGTCGTAAGAGTCGACCACCTTTCGGATCGCTCCTATCGTCGACCGTCCTTTTCTGAACCCGTACTGTCTGTCATTCAGGCCTCCAGCATTGTATACCGCTTGCTGCATACGGGCTCTAAGCAGCATTTCGAAGAGCTTGCCCATTATGTTGAGTAGGCTCAACGGTCTGTAGGGTGACGGCGAGCTCGGATCCCCACCCTTTTTCTTTCCAATGAGGATCAGCCGGGCCGTCTTGCATTCTTTACTGAAGACCCCTTCTATCAAGCACATGTTGTACAGCTTAAGGAGCGTCGTTTTGCAACTATCCCGAGGATCTCCGCGGGGACGCCGTCCGGACCCGGCGCTCTCCCCCTCGCAAGTTGTGCCACAGCCAGGCTGAGCTCGCATGCGGAGAACTCCGGTACCTCATAGCTGTCGACTCAACTCCCGTCCACACCTGTTCTGGGTGGGTAGGGAAGAGTCCATCGACTATTCTGTCCATCGTTTGTTCGTCTCTGATAAAGGGCGGCCCGTTCCGACCCAGGTTGCGGGTGACAATCTTGTAGCCCATTCCCTAGGGGTCCGAGTCCACCTCGTCCATCAGTTTGGTCCAGCATTTCCGTTTACTGTCGTTAATCTCACGTCTTAGTCGCCAATACGGCACATCTGTAACACTAATTCCTAACCATCTAACCTAAATAACGCTTTTCATATGCGATTTTTCGCATGCTCGGTATTTAGCAAATCGTTCTTATGTATTAATCGACCATAAATCTTGCGACTTGTGGGAAAAATCGATGCCATTTACAGGTGAACCAAGTATCATTATTAGCAATAAGTTTGGAGGAAATTTAAAATATTTAACGAATGATATTTTTTAAATATTGAAATAGAGAGTGTTTTGGGGGGGGGGGGGATTATATATTTACAATAGAAAACTTTATTAATTTTTTCACTACCAACTTTTAGAAATATATGAATACCCATCAGACAGCATAACCATAATTGTAATGATACTGTTAATAATTTCATCTTCTTCCATTTTATTCCAAATAAAATCATTGAGATCATAAATTTTAAATGCATTCTTGCAGACCATCGCTCTGCCACTTCATTCCATGGGTCGATGTGATTATGAAGCCAAGTTATGTTAATATTATCTGAGTAGATAACATAAATAAATGTATTAATACAATATTTATAATACATACGTACATGTATTAACACAATGAGATGGGATAAGCATGTTGATTATCTCATAAAGAAGACTAGATACCTGATCTTCATTTTTAGTAAAATAACAAAATTCATGGAAACTAGAACTCTAAAAATAATTTACTATGCGCTATTCCACAGCCTGATTAGCTACGGAATAATTACGTGGGGTGGAGCAACCAAAACAAATTGCAATTATTGCAAACAATACAAAAAGAATCCCAAAGATTATAAATAAAAATAATTTTCAAAAAATAGTCCCACTAAACCTACAACAATTATTCGCTATGGAAAGTCTTCAGTATTATTATAACAACCTTAAAGAACAGTATATTAATTCGACGAGTTAAACAAGACACAAATTAATAATTCCACCAAAGTATACAAAAACTGCATTTTTAATAGAGTGCCTAATGAATTCAAAATTTTAGATATAAGGAAAAAAACAAAAATTAAAAAGATACAGGATTGGTTAAGAAATAATGAGTGAAGCAAATTCAAATATGATAATAGACTGCCTTCAATTAAAAATATGGTTAATAAAAAATTGTAATCAAGAGGAAATTAATAAAGTAATGTATGAATCATATGAAGGAAATGTACGGACTGCAAGTGTAATACAAGATATTAGAACTTACATTTGCGCTATGGGTAACTGTAAATCATATAGTGATCGCAATCATCGCCGTATCACTAACTACAATTATAATAAAATGAAGAAAACATATCCAAATATTTGCAATAGTCTAGATAAGATGTCAAAGGAGATACTAAATATTGGGATACACGAAACAAGAAATGAGAAGAAAAATACCAAATACGTAAAATTTGTTAAAGGTACAACGAACGATTTGGAAGTCAAAAAAGAACCAAATAAAGAAAAATATAAACCGATAGAAACAGTCTTTAACAGAATTGATGAAATGGTTGAAAAGAATAACAATAAAATTAGAAATTTGGAAGCGATGGATGCACCTGGGCAGAATTAACAAATCAGCCAGTTACAGAATGACCTCCGGGGATATTAACTACCTAGGTTCAAATAAAGCGATCTTTTACTTCGGTGGAGGAGTAAGAGGTAAGCAGACCTTTACGAACTCAATGTTCCCGCTAAAAAATATACCACCTTAAAAAGATAGAGTGATTATTGATGATATGGTATTTATCTCAAACTGTAAATGTGACTCAGCTAAACAGCACGAACGAATGTTCCCACATTACAAAGTAACCTGTGCTGTTGAACTTATGTGCCCAGCTAGGCTTAATATCATAGAAAGAATGCTATATGCAAGAGATAAGAATGCGACAACAGACAGATTTACAACTGCAAGATCAATGTTAGTGAGGTACTGGTAGAATTCAAAAATACCAGACCAAAAAAGATAACTAGACCAAGAGATATAATTTATCCAATATAATAAAGAAACAAATGTACAAATATATAGAATATTTAAACTAGTGTTATATAATCTTAGCGAATGAGAAATAATTATAATGTCGGCGTTACATTATTTCTAAAAATACAAAAATATAGAATCATTAAAATAATTTATGTGATAACTTTAATTAATAGAGAATTATATGAATGTTAAGAAGATTATATATTATTGTTAAATGTTTAAATAAATATATCATAGGTTAATTAGAGTTGGGGCGAAGAGACGAATGACTCTTATAACCCAAGCGAAGAATGAATGAAAGGGTGAAGGATGGGTGATGGATAGTATGAGATATGTCTGGAAGTCCAACATGGATACGTGCTATCCCTAAGAATGATTTTTATTGTATGGCTGGAGGAATTACTGTAGAGATTACAGCAAAACTAACCAGCATTTAGATTTAGAACTAGATTAAGTTATCCGGACCTGCGAACAGGGCATATTAATTTCTTCTGCGGGGTTTCGCGGCGTACAGTGAGTATTATTATGTAATAATATCTACTCTGTATCGATTGCAAATGTTACATGTAACTCTGGAATAAATAAATGTTAAATGTTAAAATATTCAAATATCGAGTTAATCAATACACAATTATAATAAAGATATTGTAACGAGGCTGTATTTCCTTCGTGAGAACGCTAATATGTTCTCGCTCCTACTATACTTGCATACACGTTACAATGGAAAACTTATATCTGGTTCTTCCGCTGTTCAGGCTCGGACAGCTACCATAGACTCTCTTGAAGAGTCTCGCTTTTCATTGTTCGGAAGAATATTTGCGATCACCGTGCAATGTTCGCAAGTCCTGCTGCTCCGTTTTAATGCGCGATAGAAACGCCTTTCCACTGTGCCCGCGGAGGCGGTGGTAATCGTAGGATAGAAGGAGAAAATTAAGGATTCTCTCATGAATAAAGACGAAGTAAATCTAATGTAATCTGTTATATTTTTTATGTAAAAACTATACACTTTCAGTCATAAAACTATTCGCGACTCGAGAAGGCAAAATACGGTTTTGGCGCGCAACACTCACACAAACACGCGTACGGATTGCCGCTTGTGATCCGTTACTAAAGTACTATAAGTACTTACTCGTTGCGCTGCTCTCGTTTCTTCTCTCTCTCTCTCTCTTTCTGCACTGGCTGCAGTTGTGGTGGTTCATGCACGTCACACACAAGTCCCTGCGTGGCTCTCGTACTTCTTCTCGAAATTTTGCGGCCAAAATCGATCTGAGACTCGATAGCCACATTTTACGATGTTTGCGCGTCGTTGGACCGACGCGCTTTAAATTAAAACACTGTTGGACAAACGTAAGAAGAACTTTTCTTGATAAATTAATAACGTTATGTTCTTATACTTCTTTTGAAGTAAAATAATAAAATTTTGTTTGTAATGCAATATGGTTGAATTATCAACCCTTCGTAAGGGGAGAAAAAAAAACTTCTTACATTTGTCCAAAGATGCATTATTATAACGTTATTTTTTCGCTTCACACTCCAATTTCGACCAGTGGGAGGAGTGCTAGCCAGAAAATAACACCAGAATTTGAAAAAAGAGATAATTTTATTTATAAGGTGAAATTATTTTTACCCTAAGTAGCCAAAAACATTTTTTTTTCCAGTGTCCAGTATAGTCGTTTCGATGTTAATGGGTCAAGTAAAATAAGGAAATCTTGTCGCCTGGTGTACCCGGACGAGCCATTGCGGGGTTTTGACATGAGAGAGTACTAAATCTAACAAGTCTTTTCCACTGTGAATCGTGTATCAATGCGTATTTTAAGATTTAGAGTGAAGCCTAAAGAAGAGTCTACGCCTTTCAAAAAGTTAAGACGTTAAGGAATATCTGATATGATCCACTAAGGAGATATGGATCACTAATTCATTCAAGAATAAAAAGCTATAACCTTCCGTGAGCATTGTGCTTTTTTATAGTCAGGACTAGCAGTAGGAGGTTTGGTCGATACGGAACTTACTCGTCTTCGCGCGCTTTCTGCGCTCGATCGTCGGCATTTCAAGCCTCTGCACTTACCGTTTATGCCTATGTCGGTTTCTTGCTTCAGTTATTTTTATTTTCGGAACTACTAATTTATCGCGGCAGAATCCCTAATAATAATACTCTTAATTCTGCCTAAAAAGAATTCTATGCATCTGTAGTCAGATGGAGTAACAGCTTCGAAACGCAATTTCCTGCCTTTCTAATATCTTATATCGATTACCTCTTTGCACTTTGCTCAGGAAACCTGTCAGATGCGCGACTAAAGTAGGTATTCATGTTTGTGTAGAAATCAATGCGCATGGTGCGAATTCTTTGCTTTCTTAAGTTTCTATGGACTTCTATTGCGAGTATGTTAAAGTACTTCATTCCATTCCAGCATTTGACAACTTTTTAGTCCATTTATTTGTATCTTTAACCATGCAAGGTGAATTTATATTAATATAACCACAAGGTAGGTACATAGATCATAAATTGTTTCACTGCATTCTATAAGCGTGAATTTTCAATTTCACTTGGTATTGCCGAACTTATAATAGTAATCTTCTTTTATTTGCATAATATTTTCATTAAATATTCTTACAACTATATCTGGCCTGTTAATATTTTATTTCTCTTCATTTAGTTTTATAAGTTTAGTTCTACTCCATTTACTTTCTTTCAATTTATGTTATAAATCATTGAAATAAATAAATCTAATTTTACAATTTTTTATACTTAACACATTGATCGAGGACTTCCTCGAAAAGTTGATGTAAAATAAACATCTTTCCGATCTTTGAACAATGTTCATTTTCATATTGTTTTTTATGCGGATAATCCTTCACCCCTACATATAATTTTGTTCTTAATAAATTTTGTTGTTTTTATAAAAAATATAATCTTGACACTTCAACTTTTATCCACGCATCAACTATAAATTGAGGAGTTATTTAGAATAACCACATATAAGCGTATACGTGTTTTTTTATAGAGAATGAAAATATTAAGAGAACTCGCTCTTACATCTCCAATAATATATATTTTATAAGCGTACGTTTGTGACGAAATAATCAAGTTAAGCTTCATGAAAAACTCATTTCAGAGTGGATCTTATTTACCATAAAAACTTTCAATTTCATTTTTCTCAAAACTTCATTTTTCGTCATACGGGGTTATTCTAAAGAACTCCTCATTTATTGAGTTAGTTTTCCCAACACAAAAAGGATTTGATTGTTTCTCGCACGCTAAATTCATATGAATAATACTGTAACATTGAAATATTATTCTTATTATTAATAGTTTTCATATTTGGCATCCGACCATCACCTCCTTCGAGAAATATGGGAGGGTAAGCCATTGGGTCTACGTATTTACTTATAATCGGTATACCAATTGGTTCGCCGTTAAATCGACAAAAACAACAGCAGCCTCGTTACATGTAGCAAGATTATATCAACATTTATCTAATTAATTATTTATTTTCATTAACATTCTTATTTCCCTCAACTCAATTCCAAGTTTTCTTGAACGCTCATTTTTTTCTTGTTCAACTTCATACATCGTTTTATAAGCATGTGCATATAATGATTAATTTTTCGTAAAATTGAATCTAAATAAATTTTAATAATTGAAATAATACGCAAAAAGCAAAATAGATAAGGCGATTACAAGAGCCGAATATAATAAGTACGAGATTCGAAGAAAATAAATCCGAATTCACGGAAATTAGACCATTATTCCAAGAAATCTGAACTGATAACCTAGAAATCGCAGGAGGGGGCAATCCAACACCAGACGGCACAATAGAGTATAAACAGTCAGAGAAACAGCACCAAGCAGTCTTTAGCACATTAACAGATGTAGTCAACAACAGAATATATTCAATTTTACTTTCAAAATTCTCTTGTATTTATTTCTGATCTTGTCTCACATCTGTGGACTAATGATAGACTCGAGACGTTGGCCCACTGTGCGGCGATCGATTAAGTCTACGAAGGAAATCCTGCCATCTGGAGTACTCGGTTGAGTCACTGCGTGATCCGGGGGAGTACAGATTGGTTCAGGATGGTATACTCAAATAATTACTAACTCTTCTTTCTTTTTGTCTCTCTATAGACTGCGAGAGCACAACAAACTACTGCGCGTTTGTTGTGTGGCCGCGGTCAAAGGGAACAAAAACAAAGTTCGTCAGAGCTAGTCCAATAATCAATGCACGCTATCGGATTTGACTATGTGTCGGGTATAAGCAAGCCGTCGATCGTCTAACAATAACAACCATTGCGCATAGTTATTGTTCGGACGAATGATGAGTATATTGGGAGAGTCATCGTAAACGTTTTTCTCGGGTCCAGAACAAGAATCTTTACACCGTACGACACGCGTAAAGCATGTACGTCATAATATTGACGCCCGAACAGGGACTCCAAAATCATTTTTAGGCTCCATTTTTTTTGTTGCTTCATCCACGAATGAAAACGCGTAAATGGCGATAGTAAATTTAAAAATTAAAAATGATTCCCGCGTATCACGAAGGCCTTTTTGAACAGCATATGGATACGCACATCCATCAATTAAATGCTAGATTGAAAGAGGTCGATAACGCGATGGAATGGGTTGTTAACGAAGTGATGCAACTTGAAAATGATTTCCAAACCCAAACATCATTAATACTCTGTCACAAATGTTTTTGACAATACTGTAAAAAAAAAATACGTGCATTCAACAGCAAAGACTAGCAGTTTGTGTAGATTTAATAGAATCCGTAATTACCGAATGTACGTCTGAAATGCATGAATGGAAAAACTATCTCTAGAGTAATAAATAATAATCGCATTAAATATTTAAAATTTTCTTATATATGCTAATATGAGCATTTATAAATGTTAAAACAAGGTCGAAAACGATCGGAAATATCGATTCCCTGAAAAATTAACCAAAGGTATAATCAACATAGATTTACCAAAAATTTATATTTAATACATCGTTATCCTTGTAAAAAATTGCAGTTTTTAAAAATTTGATTTAAAAATGTCTAATAAACGTCCATTCAGCGAGTGTTTTGAATCAATGCGCAGTATAGATGAAGATAGCGAGCAAAAAACTCCTGAAGAAAGGAGAATTGAGTGGGTAGAGACAGTTACATGCGAATTGCAATTGTTAGATGAGAGATTTAACTCTCTCGATAGCAAAATAGACAAAATTTATAATCCAAATGCGTCTCCTTGCACTCAAATTGCACATTTGGAGATTGTGAAACGCGATTTATCATATAGAATGGATTGTTTGAGTAAAAAATTACAAGATTGCATCAAAATAAATAAACTCTTTAAATTTAAAGGTAATGGAACTGAACAAGGAAAATGAGGATTTAAATACTGTAAGCGCGGGATTAACACGTACTGTTAATAATCTAATAGAAACAGTCGTAGTTTCTGAAGATTTAACAGCATTGAAAGACTACTGTTTTAGTCAAATCGATCTAAGGTAAAGTAGGTAAAACTCGGACAAAGTGAAAACTGGAAGGTATACCCGGACAGAGACAAAAGATATCAATTATTAGTAGTAATCTTGCCTAAATAATAAAACTAAAAATTAGATTTTAATTTTCAATGTTTCGTCTTCAAAAATCAGTTCTAATTCTTTCAAATTAAGTTGTTAATTAATTTAAAAAAAAAATAATTTTTCGTATGTGTCTCAAAACGGCGAAATAATATGCCTTTTTTTTTCTTGGATACGAGGATAGCTGCGATTGCTTACTACAGTAAAAAAACAGAGTTCAGTTGTTATTTATGCCGAAATGATGTATTTAATAGTTGATATTGCTTTAATAAATGAAACTAAGTAGCATTCTATGTAGCCAAAATTATTTTTATTTAAAAATTGCGTGTCCGGATATACCTTCTAG
>UELV01097542.1:0-48763 GCA_900490015.1 Megastigmus stigmatizans | reverse complement strand
TAATAATAATAATAGTAATAATGGTAATAATAGTAATAATAGTAATAATAGTAATAGTAATAATAATAATAATAATAATAATAATAATAACGCAGCACCTATAACCTATCCATTCTTAAGTACAGTAAAAAGAAATTATTCATCAACTTGTCAAATAAAACATAAAAACTATTTCCGATCTTAAAAAATAATACATATTTAACACTTTATCAGCTAATAAAAAAAAAGGAATAAAAAAAGAAAAAAGATAGACAAATCGAGACAACGTTAATGATATAAAAAAAAAAGACAATTTACAGCGAGTAGGGTTCCAATACTATCGATTGTCGCTTAGAAAATAAAAATAAAAAGAAGGGGTTGGGGGGTTTACGGTTCAAAGATAAAAACAAACGAATAAGAGCGCGTGTCTCGATTCTCGTATAGAAGTATAAAAGCGTGATCAACTGTCGGTTATAGCAACGGCTCCCTTAGCGCCCACCACGCTTGCCACGAGAAAAACATAATATAACACACATCCTCTCGATTTACAATATTTTATTTGCGAGCGAGACGCGGGCGCGGTCGAGATCGGCTTCGTCGTTATACCCATCGTGTGTAACATATCATCATTCGCATCGTCATTGTCGAGAATATAATAAAGAAGAAGAGAGTTGGACAATCGTTAATAAATATCACGTCACAAGACTACACATACGCACGTAGAGTAGGTATATAAACGGGGGGGGGTATAGGGAGAGAGAGAGAGAGAGAGAGAGAGAGAGAAAAAGAGAGAGAGAGGAGTATAGAGTATCAGCAGCGAGGTGAAGGAAAAGGAATAAGGTCGTCGAGGAGAAGGAGGAGGGGCGACAGCGTCGGTGGCTGGGGTCCGGTTCGACCAGTCCACCAGGTTCTCTCCGCAAAACGAGAAAAGCAAACGACCAGCACCGCCGTCGTCGCTGCTGCCGATTTTCCTCCTTCACTGTAGGCGCTGCTGCTGCTGCTGCTGCTTTCCTCTTCCTGCTTCTCTCTCTCTCTCTCTCTCTTTCACTCACAACACCTATGCAGATATACGTATATCTTGGTTCGGATCTCCTTGGCTATTATAAACATGCTCTCTATCTCTCTCATCAGTCCAGGAAGAAAAGGACGCGGTTCTCCCCGTGATCGTCGAGGAATCCAAGGAATCCCGGCTACTTGGTACCAGCTCCGCCGATAGATTTGGCCGTCGGGCTCTGGAATGTGGGCGACAGTCCGTTGTTCGCCGATTTGCTCGTACTCGCGGGCAAGGGATTGCTCAGGTGTAATTTCTCCTGTCGATTCGCCGCGCGAACGAGACACATGAGGGCACCTACGAGGACGACGAAACCAACCGCCGCCAAGGCACCGGATACAGCGGCACGGGCGACGGGTGGCACGTCCACGGCCATCTTGAGCAGCGATGTCACCTCCTCCGGCAGCTCGTCGATTCCCTGTGAAAAACGTGCATAGCGAGAGTTTTTGGTGAGTCAAGTGTATTGGTACAAGTATACGCGGGATGAGTCAGCTTTTGTGTGTGCACTTATTGCTAATGGGATTTTGGTATATATTTTTTTGGAGCTTATTCGTCAGTTCGATAATGCATTACGTTCACTTGTAATAGTATAATCTGATATGTGCGATTTTGATCGAAAGAAAGTACGAGTAATACGTTATATACGCGGAATAACCCATGAATGTCTCCAGCTGCGATATAACCTGCAGAATGACATATACATGTTTTAGAACTGTCTACCCGTATAGTTCCTTTTAAAAAAGGTTATATGCCGGGAAAAATCGAGTGAGAGAATCAACTTGGATGTTTTGACGAGGAGAGCCGACGCCTGGGATATTCTGTTGTCTGTGACGCAAGCATTCCAGATTCTTCTCTCTCGCCATAGAATAATTGTGTGAAGGGAAAACATCTTTATTGCCGTGGCATCGAGCATTTTTTTTTTGTTTACACAAGCCCAGTCGATTCTTTTCCTTTTGCATTTTCGTTAAAGCTAGACAAGGAAAAATCGCCCGATTTGCAAAATGACTATTATCGAGTGCTATATAATTTTTCGATACACGCGCGTTAAAATGATAAAAATTCCTCGTCGCCGATTCAACAAACAACTTTTTTACAGAGCCATCGCGAAATAAGCAGGTTTTTTCGATTCAGATCTGCCGCTTCGTCTCTAAAAAAAAAGTACAGAACATAATTTAAAGCGAGCGCGGACAAAAAGAGAGCGACTAATACCGAGTAACAAAAAAAGTAGTTTCCAAGTATTCATTTTTCTAAATTAGCCATTTAAACCAGTATAACTTTTTTTTCTTACCGCCGAACATTCGTCATAGTGACGATGAACGACTCTTGTAATAATATATAATCACGCGATTTCCAGCATTTCAATCGAGTTATGCATCCTCGTAGAAAATTCGACCAAAAAAATATATTTGTATATCTCGATCGGTATGATTTCAATAATATTCGAATATGTTACATAACGAAATAGTTATAAGCATATCCGTTACGAGAAACAAACCGTTTCTGCACAACATTCTTTGTCATTATCACACATTTTTTCGTCTATCCACGGTATACCGAGCTCGGTTAAAAACAAATTGCCGAACATGCACATGATAAACCAGAAATTCTAATTGGGGAGAGAACGATTTAACGGTAATGCATTATTAAAGCCAGCCTGTGCACCACTTCAATTAACGATTTTTCACGTGCGCGCGCGCTCCACAATCTTGATCGTATACACCCCAATTAATGCATGCGACTATTGCCCAACGCGCGCGGCGGAAAAGCTATTTTTTTTCCTTCAGTCACAGCCGCCGTGAGAGAATTTCGGAGGAGACTTTTACAACCAGCCGTGAAATAAATTATTTCGAGTGCACCGCAACCGTTGCGAATCTTCCTGCCGCGCAGCCGAGTAAATCGGTAGCGCACATTGTCCCTGCGCGCACTAGTGATAAATTAACTCGATTTTTGTATAGGGAATTTGCTTGTATCCATTATAAGATGTGATAATAGAGCGAATCGTTTATTTGGTGTGACTATTCAGAAATTTGATTCGCGTTGAAAGTATGCTACGGAACGGATGAAATCGCGATTCACTAATTACGAGAGAAATGTGGATTTGTGCGGTGCGCGAAATTTCTCATGGTTGATTATGCGAGATGTGTGCTAATGTAGCTTTATATTCTCAGCGATAGTCGGAGATATGTCAGTGAACTTGATTTAATATACATTGTTAAGTAATTGCAAGTAAATTTAATTTGTATTGTATATTATATGCAAATCACGCGTGATTCTCTACGGTAGCTCGATCTCCGTTATATGAAACCGCGTAAAATACAAATTAACGATTGCCATTTGCATATACCTATAAGTTAAACAATGACGTAGCATTATCAATACTGTCATTGCAGATAAGATAAATATAATATGCAAAGCTCCATCTCACACGAGATCTTTCGTAAATTACGCAACCGTTGCGTAGATTTAGGAACGCAAATAGTGCAGATACACACACACACACACACACACACACATATATATATATATATATATATATATAGATATACCGTATCGTGCGAGCGTTGATATTTCGTATTGCATCATATATCTATCTACTAATCAAACCAGTTCGTTAGATTATCGTGGACTGAAAACTGTTACGTTTATTAGTGCGTAATATATTCGCGAATGTTTCTCCGCGGTTATGTCAATGATGCAGTACGAAAACAAAAATATCAAGTATTTATAAAAAAAAAAAAGTAATGATAGTTTTAATAAATATTTTCTTTGACAACAGCTCGTTCGAACGTGAAAATCTCGTTAGCGTCGGTGGGCCACACAACTCAAATGAAATCTCTCCAGTGCGGCCGAGCGAAGTGAACGTAAAAAAGAAAGGTAGAGGGGGGGATTGTATATAGGTATGTAGAAAGATATGCAATGAACTTACGTCCTCGAACCACATGATGGGGAATACGATGTCGGGAAAAGAGGCGACCTGCTTGATGTCACGGACTTGGCTGACCGCGAGGTTGATTTGAATTCTGGCCCGTGCTCTCAGTGCCGTGCCCATAGTCGGCTGCACGTCTATGAACAGCTGGTGCTTCTCCGCCTCGGGCGGCGAGATTCCCACCACTGCCTCTCTTAGTGCCGGATCAGCTGAAACAACGAAAACAAATCCTTATAGGCCTACCCTTAATTTACAGCCGAAGACGTCGAAGTTGCTGCCGAGAAAGGGAGAAAAAATGGACTTATCACCGGATCGAACGTGACAACAAAGTCGGGGAAAAAGTTGAATTCTAATCGTTACCTGGCACTTAGTACCGATGCTTATACGTTCGATGAATATTCCAGACGCCAGATATATGATAAAAAAAAATTTGTTTCTACGGACATTAGACTTTTTAATTCGACGAAATCTTATAAGCATTCGACAGCGACTTCTTTACACTTTTTTTTTGTACTTTACCATTAGCAAGACTCGTTTAGCAAAGATGCACTTTTTAATGCAATACATACCTAGCAATTTAATAGTTTTTAAATCAGGAAAGAACATATCGATCATCATCCGGCAAAAACTTGATAGAATATAAGACTCGTACTGTTTTTTCTTCTGTTAGGTGGACTACTTAAGACATATACAGTCGACGAACCCTACGACATGAGTATATAAGAGTAAAATCTATATGATATAAGGAAGTTATACAATGTAATGTTGGGAAAATATAAAAAATTTAAATGAAAATCAATGTTGCATTTCGTAAACATTTGATGTATTTGTAGAACTTTCTTATACATCGTAGATTTCACTCTCGTATACTCATTTCGTAGGGTTCGTCGACTGTATATGTCTTAAATTCTATCAAGTTTTTGCACATGCAATTTTTTTTAAATATTATCAAAAAATTCGCATTACATTTATTTTATATTTTATTTCAAACATAACCAAATTATTACAAAAATGTGCGTATTTAGTGGTCGTCAATTTTCCTGTTTCGCGAGTTACCTAAACAAAAAAAAAACACGTGTACGTTGAATCCATCGCAGCAGGCGAGAAAAGCTAGAAAAGCGTATTCGCACAGAGTTGTCGAAACAATATAAATGTAAAAAGTACACGTAAAAGAATCATGTTTAAAACATACGCATATGCTTTATATCTCTATTATTTTCCAGATTTTAGAAAGTCCACGCACACAGTCGTTCCTCTTTTACAGGCGATTACAGCTTTTTTTTTCTCTCACATGCGTTTGTAAAAGATTTGCGCGCCACATCGCGTCTGTTCCACTTTTTGAGTTCACTCGTGCCGAATTACACGCCCAGTTGAATTTTACTTATTCCCTATAACCACAATTTATAGATTTTAAATGTCGAGCGTTTAAGAATCCGCTTTCGATCTCCTGCAAACACGCGAATTAGTGGCCCGTATCCTCAATAAAGTACGGCGCTTCGTTTGCATAGCGATATATTTGGTTGTTTGCAACTTTTCTTAATGATTAATGATATGCGACACGGCATCCAAGCATTTACCCCTATACAGAACTTTTACGTAAGCTCGAAAAAAACTTGTGAAAATAGATGTTAAAAAGTTACGATGCTCGCTGGCGAAGGCGCGCAACATTATTACCAAGAAAGTAAAAGCTGACCAGAAAATACAATGGGAGTCTGTCGTGTCGCGTCAAAACGGTCTCTTTCGTTCCTTATCTGCGCCTTTTCGCGAAATTATTGAAAAAAGCAAGGAGAGTCTCGCGGCAAAAAAAGTTTCTCTCTCGCGGCCCGACCCGCGAGAACCTCCAGCTATACAGCAGCTGACAGCAGTCCTCGTGAAGAAAGTAAAAGCGAAGCTGTTCCGAGGCGGTTGTCTCGGAGTTCTCACCGGCAGAGAGACCCATCCAAACAATATCGCATCTCTCTCTCTCTCTCTCTCTCTGGGAAATTCTAATGGGCGTCTCTCACCGAGTCACTCGCTTTCGTCTATGCACGACGCGGCCAACATTGTTTTCGCGCTCAAAGGTTTCTTGTATATAGGCATTGGTTTTCGAAAAATATTCTGACATTCGGTAAGAAAGAAAGTCGCGCGCACGAATGGCAATAAATGCGAGAGCCTCATTGTTAATGCAGAACTATGTGTATAATCCAGGAAGTCGAGGTGTAGGAAGTATTTTCAACAACTCGAGCAATATATAATATAAGCGCGTCAATTTGAATTATCGATTCTATATACCTCGAACGCCGTTAATAAGAAAGTTTTTATATACCTTTATATTAGATGTAATGTACCCGAAGAGGCGACGATAACCGTTCCTTTTTTTATATAATGATAAAAAAGGGAGGGTGAGAATAAAGCGGACACAATGGAGTTGGACGAAAGAACGGATAGACGCGCGAGTGAAAGAGTGTGTATAATTACAAGTTAGCGGCGCGAAGGTGCAATTGTCCGAGCAGTGAATGCACCTATACAGTATCGCGTGAAGCAGGAAATACACACACATACACAAATGTTCTGTCAAAAGCCATGCTTGTATATATAGTACGGAAATTATTGTTAATTTTGTTTCGGAAATACTGTGATGAAGCGACACACTGTGTGTCTAAGTATTACTTCCAACTCGATCGTTTCATTTATTCCTAAATGAATCGTTCAAATACGCGTTGATTTCGCTAATTATATACTGGTTGATTAGCTTGCGAATTGTGAGCGATAATGGAAAATCGGCTTTGTATTCGTAAACGGACGTATGAGTGTCGCGATGCCAACTGTTTCAGTATTTCTCGTGCGAACGATTTTGACAATTGTACTTATAATTGTGATATAATAACGTATAGAATTGAGATATCCACGTGATGTTTTTTTTTGTGCTGTAGAAGCATGTCTATGATTGTGACTAGTTGAATTATAACCGTATTGAACCTTTGAGAGATTTAATTAAACGCGCTTATTCATCTCGACTGTGTGTTTTATTGTACCTCTTTTCGTACGGTTCGATCAGGGTTAATGTATCAAGGAAAACCTGTTCTCTCTTTATGATGCCAAAGGTCAAGTGAGACAACGATTTCTGTTTACCTTCGTTGCTTTTTTTTGCCACTTTATACTGATCATCTGTGTGTTTTTTTTTTCGTTTTAGTGTTTGAATAGACTGAAACTTGTTTGGTACAAAAATATTATTCTAATTGGTATGATCGAGAATCTTCAGTTCGCTTGTACAAGCTTATACCTATTTTAATCCTTAGAATTATATGCTAAAATTTATTGCTAGATTTTTACTATCGTTGACTAGTTTTAATTCTGTTTACGGAAATTTCTATCGCAATTACTTCATTACGTCTCGATTAATTATAAATTCAGCGAGGAAAACTATCGCTCTTCTATTTTTTTAAAATTTATAATTCCAAAGAGCTAACAATGAACGAATTTATCGCCGCAACAAGGTAATGCGACGGCATTAAAACTCAAGTGTATCATACCACGATAAATTAGCAAATGTAAATAATTTTTTGCAAATATAAAGCTCTTTTTACTGCGCCTTGTCCGCGTGCAGGCGATGAGCAAAAAGAGCTTTTGAATTGTGGCGCGCAGCTTCTTCCTGAATGGACTCAGCCTCAGATCCTCAAACTCAGCCGCGATTATAATCGCAAACACATAAAATTGCCGTATGTATATCCTTGATTGCGCCTTGAAATAATGTCGCTCACTTTTTTCGTTTGCTATATAATTAATATAAGAGTTCGAGTAAGACTTACCCAAATAGAAGTGAGGAAAACTGAGGAGTACGGGCGAGTCGTATTGGCAGAGCGAGGCATTGAATGTGCCCTCGGGTGCGCAAGGTGGTCCAGCTGGACAGAAGCACTGCTGGGAAGGAACACGTCTTGGTGAGGAGAACACGTCCGCAGGTGGCACGAACCTCATGCCGGGTACTCCACCCGCCGTTATTACGTCTTGCTGTGGTTTTTAGAACATTCGATCATTGTTTAATAAGAAAATCAAATTGCTAAATAAAATTGACGTTAGTGATGTATTCGATTTTGTGTTAGATTTCATGATATAAGTTACGGTATAAAAATTAACGGTGTTTCTTTTTAAATGATTACTTATATACCTGCAGTTTTGATAAACTAATCAAATAAAAAGTTTATTACATTTGTTCCAGTATGAAAATAGTTTTAAACACGATAAATATGTTTTTAAATTTGATAAATATAGCTAAATATGAGCTATAGAATTACAAAATATTACTACTTTAATCCATTCTAATGATTTACATTTACTATCCGATACGAAATGTCAATTGCTTGAATTAATTATTAGCTGTTATTTTTTACACCATTAAATCTTCATTTATCTTTGCAATGTTTTATCCCCGACTAATCATACGGAGGAAAAATCTTGGGTTTGTCATTACAAACACTTGATATGGTAATTACGTCGAAATGTCAATGTGAGAGTAGTACATCAAGTTATTGTTAATGAATAAATTTAAAATTAAGAATACCGATTACAAAACATCGTTATCAATCAACTTCGCGACATATTGTGCTGTTATCAAGCTTAGCTAGTAAATAATTTTGAAAATCTGAATTGCTGTTGAGTAATAATTTTAGAAAAGAGCGATACAATTTAGTAGATCATTATTATCAGTATTACATGTGACACGTGTTTCGGATTTGGGAAAAAACGAAAATGTCCTTTTTGAATATTTCAATAGCACTTACACGTGGATACTTTTTGCTCGCGCGCATTAATGAGAGTAATGAATGTTTTCATTTAATAAATTACATGATTTGAATTCGCGAATGAATTACTGCTTCGTTTGTACAGAATCGCGTGGTGCCACATTATTTAATGACTCGCACATTCGTATAAAATGTTTCTTTCAGCTTGATTTAATGAATTATTGTAAAGGGCGGCAGGCCGTTATTTCTTACAAATGCACTTAATCGTATCAATACTATCGTACAGTACCCAAAAGAATTTTTTTTTCTGTATAACCTTGCGATATTTGTATTTGATTAAAATATTGAATAAAATAAAATAATAGTAAGGATCCAAGATCGAGGAGTTTCTCACCTTATAAACGAGTGGCAGGGCTCTGCAGAGATCCTTGTCGAAGACCTTGAGCACAGTGTGCTTAGTGATGTGTGGGGGGAAGATGCTGCCGTCGCTGCCCATTACGCTGTCGCAGTGAGGCGTCGTCCAGTGTCCCAGTCCGGACTTTCCGTTCCACTTGTCCAGCATTCCGTATTTCGTGATGTCAGAGGCACCGGTGAATATGGTGAAGTTGTCCTTGCCCGTGCCGTTCTTTCCGTAAAGCAGACCGAACTGTTCGTAGGGTAGCTTCTGATCTGTCGGCACTACGTCCTTGGCCAGTTTCAACAGTGGATCCTCGTAACCCCAGAGCAATTGACCCACCGATACCTCGACGAAGGGCTTGATCTTCAGTATGTCCATGATCGAGGCCATGGCTAGCCTGAGGAAACGCGCTGCGTGCTTAGATTGGCTCGTCGCCGATAACATCGGCACGTTTGGCACCACGACCAAATCCTCCTCCGAGCCCGATGACTTTTCCTATAGGAGCAAAAATCGTTTCGAGGATTAGTTTTCGCCTCTATTATAGAGCTATTTTTCATACAAAAATATGACTAAAGGCAAATTTAAATTAAATTATTTGAGGTTTATAGTCAAATTTTAACTTTTACAGTTTTCGATGTACCTAATTACTATTCATGATTGTAATTTCCTCCTGTAATATTTTTCTACGGACATGAATTTACGAATAAGTTTAATCCGAATGTCGTAAATCACGGTACAAATTTTATTATATATAAATTTACAGAGTGAAAATGCATTCTGCATTGAAGCAGACCAGTTAAAACCGATCGGTAGCTGCTTTCTATCTCTCACTGCAAGCATGAAATTCTAAAAGTCTAAGCGATATAGATGAGTAAACGCGTGTGAATTGCTTTATTGTAAAAAATCTGGTTGTGTAGAAAGACTCTTACCCAAGTAGTAAATTAAATGGATTAAGAAATAGAGGATCGCATGTAGGAATTTATTATTAGCAAAGATCCGTATCAACGTTCTAGGAAAATCAGTATGATCAGAAATAACCCTACATTCTTTCAATTTAGATTATATCTCAATGCATATTATCAATGTATCGGATCTCTTCATCATTCCATTACAGATATTATTTACGCGACATTGTTTTGCATGCTGATGTCGATTTTTGTCAGATTCGACTATAGCGAACTAAATTCATTTGGCATCAAACATAATATATATAAATATACACTATATGCAATTTGCGCTTATATAAAAGATGCACGAATAACATTTATTTTTAAAAAGCGTAATGTCACTCGAAGCCTTCGGCAAACTTTATCTGAAAAATCATATTCCAATTATCTTTTAATTTTCAACGAATTTTATCTGAAAATCATATTCCAATTATCTTTTAATGGCCGCGCGTATATGTACAATCGCGGGCAGAATCTTTGTGCCTTTTATATAAAAGAAATTTATAACCTCATAATGTCCAGTCGTAAATGCAGACCCTCGAAGGTCTTTAACCTTGGCTATATACCTTGCCACGCAAATTATTTCACGTTATACGGGTTGACGTCCTGCGCGAAGTTATTTTAATCGCGCAAGTTTCATCGATGCACATAGCCATACTTCGGAAACAGATTTTTCCTTTTAAAAGCATCTCATTCTTATGGGCGATTGATACTTCTGTTAAAAAACCGTACAGTAATTGGTCTATTTCAAGAGATTGTACAGAATCAGAGAAGAAACTAATTGTTGGGATGTTACTAAATCTGAGGAGCAAGCGACAGAAAGCAAATGATGAATACCGCATCGAATGTTCCGCAAACATTGGCCAACCATCAGCAGCAGAGGAGATTCACGAGGTATAATATATAGTCGAGTAATGTTATCGGATAAACAAGGCATTTTTCTCTCTCTCTACCGCTACTACTACACACACCACGCGAATGACGCGGATCGTTTCCTTGATCGGCTTTACATACGACCGAGGCTTACGTCACACCCTTAGACGTTCAAACACGCTTTCGCGCGCACATTTAATATACAAATGCGTTCTTTTATTCTTTTTTTTTCCTCTCCGTGCGGATAGATTTTCCCTGACCGTGCCTTATTTAACGCGTGAAAAAGCACTTTTCGCGTTTTTCTCGCCTGTAACCCGCGGCATACCTGCGGATAAGTGCGAATTACGCCAGGTAGGAAAAAAAAATAAGAGGAGCGAAGGTGGATATTTGAAAAAAAAAAAACGGAATGTAATATGCAGTTTAAGGATCGATTATGTTATAAGCCAGTTTGTGGGATGTCTGCACGGCAGACTGCCACTTTACGGCTTGAATATATGAACTTTTTGCGCTGCGGAGCTCTGTGAATGCAGCGCGTGCAGTTGATGCAAGTGCTATAAGGATCTTATGTGAGATTTGCCTAATTTTTGGATAACGTTTTGAAATTTTTTCGATCTACCGCTATAATGTATACTATTCGAGTGATTGGTTCAGTATATTAAATACTCGGTTACTGGAAATTTTCTTACGTGCAAGCGATTAGGAAAATTAATTATTATTAGGTACGTCGTTTATGTAAAAAGAAACAGGACTACGCAACTTTTACTTATTTTATATTTATTCAGTTATACTTATACGGACATTTAAACATGCTAACGATATTTATTCAAGAAAATATATGTGCATTGAGAGTTTAAAATTTTAAATTGCATGTTTTATAAAAAACATATTGATTTATAGAAGATATGTAGTCTTGATTTATATGTTTGGATTTTATTTTTGGTCAAAATTTCATAATGGAAAAATCTCAGAAAGGATCTGCTAAGTTTATAAGCCACTATTATTTTATCTGATTTATCGGAGGTATTTAGAAACAACCTTGAAAAATAAAACTCAGAAAGGATATTTAAGTAAGATCGTGAAATGAAATATTTAAAAAACGCATAGTTATTATAACTCGGTTAGGATAATTTATGTTAATATTGTCGTTTATTGAAATTATACCGTTCACAAAGTTTTGTACGGTCATTATTTGTATCTTTCCGCGGTTAAATAAATTCCAATTACATTTAATCAGTACCTGTTCAAATCAAACGCAATAATCAGTGTCACATCAATTTATAATAGAATACCTAATAATTTGGTAATACTAATTAAAAATATTTTAAAAAGTCTAAAGTAACCCGGAGAATTGTTATTGCAAAATAACTTTGTAATAAACAAAACGTGGTATTGTAATAATTCTGCAATAATATTCCAATGGAATACATCGCGAAAGGCTTTATTGCGTAAGACCCAGTCGCAAGCTGTCAAAATAAAACTCGTTTATTTTATTCATGGAGGGGAATTCCGGGTAGAATACCAAGTTTGGTCAACATATTCCAACCACCGCGTTGTATACGAATAACAAAATAGTATTACAAGTGCATTGTAATTATCTCAAAAAAAAAATACACTTGCATATATTTGTGAAAATGTAAAAGAAACGTATAATCTTCTGTGACAGGTGACTTGGCAATTACATGATAAAGAAAACGTCTTTTTAATGTTTAGCTAATGGCTTTTATGAATTTTTATTAACATATAAGCGTGAAATAAAAAGTGATTATTTATTGAGAGGTAGATGAATTTTATCATTTTGATTTAATGAACTATAAAAATCAGGCTTTTATCTCTTTTTGTTACTTCGAAAACTACTAACTTCTAGAAATCATATACTAGGTAACTAGTTTTCTTTGAAAGCAATGATTATAGAGATAGTTTTTGAAGAAAAATCTACATTTACGTTTCAAGTAATGGATTAAAGGATAAACATCATAATAACAAATTTAAATGATGTATTTTAAAAACTTCAGATTCTCTGCTATCGTATAAGCTATAGAGTCTGTTGTTGTTAACTAAATATGAAATTACAGAATGTAGCAATAGTACATTTCGACACGGGGGCGGAAGAGGATTATTTCACTCACGAGACGTTTTTCGGCCGAGCGAAGCGAGGTCGAAAATTCGAATGAGGGAAAAATCCTCTTACGCCCTAGTCTCGAACCGTATTTTTCATCACGAGAGCCGTAAAGTCGCATCAAACATGCGATTTTGTGGTTAGAGTGACGAAAACGTGTTTTTCAACACTTTTATGGAAATCCGATACATCGTAAAAAAGAATTACCAGTCATTGATGATTTTCTACTGATTTGATTTGATTTGATTCTGATTCAATGCACAAGTTCAAAAATGTAGGTTGCGATTGTGCAAAATAAAGCACTGTGTGAGACGTGCCATCTTTTTTTCTCACATAAAGACCTGTGCGCGTAAGTATACTCTGAAAGTTACGGTATTTCAACCTCGTTAGGATCGTTCATTCAGTCGATCTGTTACTAATACGCATGCACACGCACCGCGTTCACTGTGTTTATTTCCAAATATACGACGAGGTTAGACAGACATATAGATGCAAGTTCCGATGTACAATAATACACACAATAGCGAATGTGCGCGATAAAGGAAGCGTTGACGTGGATGCTTTTTATGCATTTATTTATAAAGTTTACGTAATGAAAATAGCGCTCGACTCGAATGCAGATGTCGCGGATTAAAACGTTTTCCAGTTTTGCTGTATTACCAGGAGTAGAGATTCTGAAGTAAAATTTTTTTTTCTTTTTAATTTGAAAGTCGAAATAAAGTAGGTATAAGAATGGAAAGCTGAATGAATATTTTAATGGGAGAAACGACTTTGGGTATAAACTAGTTCGATACCCGCACACGTGTTGTATGGCACTACTAGACGCGCAAAATAAAATCCATTTTCAGGTTTTGAATTTTAAATTCAAATTTTACATCCCAAATCTTCTTCGCATTTTAATTTTTTTTTTTTTTTTTTAATTTTTAATCTTCAAAAATGAATGTCACGGTGTTTTCGTTTAATACGATACAGTGTAAAAATTAGAATAAAAAACTATAAGTGTTTAAATTTTACATTTTATAATAATGCAGGTATTGTAATATATTAAAATACGTTGAAAGGTACATAACTAATGAAGGCTAATGCTCCGGTATCCTAAAATTAAGTGGCGAACGCCGTTGTTTATGGGACATTTAAATGCCGAATGGCGCTGAAACGCGCAGAACGAATAACGATCCGTCACACGAGAATTCTGTGAAAACTATTACTAATCTAACTGACACGAATTCATAAAGCTTAAAAGGTCCGGTTAGCATACAGTAAATTTTACAATATCCTTGTGCCCGAGAAACATAAACACGTGCGCTCTAGCGAGAAGTATACAAGAAGAAAAATGTATTTGTCCTCAACCTGCCCTTTAGCTCCTCTGCAAATGTTAGTTCATTGGCTTGGCATTCTGATTAGTCCCATGTGTGTGCTGAATACATATAGATTCGTTATGCTCATCCAGCGCGCGTTTAAAACGACGCTTTCAGCGAAAATTTATTTTGTCATCGATATTTGGATTGAAACCAAGGAAAACAACATGAAAAATCATGATTATCGTGTACTGGAATGTTTAAGAAGTGATCCTACGTTCTAAGAATACGTATCGAAACTTATGACGGATTCCTTATTTTTCTTTATACTTTTCATCAAAAATAATCTGTATGACAAATATATCGCAAAGAGGATTTCCAGTCTACGGTCATTTATGGAAAATATTAATACTGAAATATTTCATGTATGAGAGCCGTAGCAATACTAAGTGTTGGAAAAGTATGGCCAATATGTGGATTCGTGTTGTTAAGTTTATTTCAACGACATTATAATGTAGAAATTATTTTTTCCAAAACTAAATCAATTTTCTATTAGCATTAATATCCAATCTAGTCATGAGACATTATAAATAATTTAAGATTGAAATATATAAATCAACGAATCTACATGTTGGCCAAACTTTGTATAAGTATACTGTTCCAGATCTGGGATATATATTCCTCATATACGAAACGCATATCGGTATTCATATTTTCCCATAAACGATCTAGATACAGGAGATATAGTCTTTGCAATATATTAGCCATACATATCACATTTGTCTCTTAGATACTACATATATATTCTTCCTTCGATAACCCACAGAAAAAAAAAAAAGTAAAAAAGCAATAAGCTCACCTCAGAGAAGACGAACTTCTTCTTGACGTTGTAAGACACAGTGCCGTTCGGATTGAACTCGACGTTGACCTTCTCCCAGGTCTCGAGGTAGACGTAAGGTCCGAGCTCCTGTAGCTGTGGCTTCTCCCCATTGTTGAGGAACTCGTCAGCATTGGTCACGTTGTAGATGTAGACGTGCATCTGCGGCGTGACGGGTGGCTCCTTCCACCAGCCGAAGGTACGTCCACCCTCGGCGAGGGCGATCTCCTTGTTTATCACGAGATTGATGAGTCGGGGGAAAAGGGCCGCCAACACACCCGCAATTATGATCATCAACGCGCCCACAGCTACCGCAGCCCCTGAAATCAATTCATTGTTTTTTCCATTAATACATCGTAAATATTGGCATAGCTGCGAGTTAATCGCAGATACAATTAGTCACGGCTGATGCATTTATTCTATGGGCATTTTATCATCCACGAATTCCTTCCAGTCTCCAAATCATCGGCGATATTCATTCGCGGTCTAGATTTTAGTGCCGTCGACGTGTACGCGCGCTCCACTCGCCTATATATATATATATATATATATGCATCAGGAACGATTGGAAATCTGGTTCAGGCGCAAAAAAAGTTTAGAGGCGCATTTTTGTTTTTTCGAGATCGGAAATTATATTCTTTCTCTCGCGGGTGCGCGGGAAAATTGCACTGGCCGTATTGCATATCTCTCTTTCTCTCTCTCTTGGCGCGTGTGTACCGTTATATTAGAGCCTGGCATAAGCAAATAAAGAGTCGTCGAGTGCATGCAGTGGCTCTCCGTCGCCCATTCGTCATGGGATTTCCAGGAAATCCATTTGATTTCCTCGCGTCCTTTATTGGCCGCAAAGCTCTTTTAACGCTCGGGACACGCGCCTGGTGCACTTAAACTTCGGACTGCAATGCGAGAATGTACTTTTTTTACAAATACAAGTTGCATTGAAATGTTAAGCTAGTCGCAATTATTTTAGTGCACACTGAATTTCCTCTATATGTCAGCGTCTCTCACTCGCGAGATGAACGCATATTATATATCCTCGCGTCGTTTTAAACCTACCGCACTTAATTATTTTTCAAATCCTCGCGGCTGGACGTAACAAGGCAAAACTCACGATGTGTGCAATTATTCATTCTTTTTTTTTTTCATAAAGTCGAAGGAAAAAAAAAAGGAAAGAAACAGATCTTTGACCTTAAACTGTTTTTCAATGGAGGCATTTACGAGCGCACGCTTAGTATAGCTTTGCATGCACGCCACAGTCTGTATATATAGAAGTAAAACAAATAAAAGCTGCGCGGTATACGTGCAGTGACTTTTTGGATGATCCTTGCGTATTAAGTACAACAAGCGTTTACGCGGATCGGCCGGGCGAGTGATCGACGTCATTTTAACGCGCGAGGGAAGGCGGAATTTATGGGCTTCGAGTCGTGACCGCAGTTTTGTTTGTACAGGTATACACCGATCTCGGAAAGGGCGTGAAGCCGTGACGACACTTCGCACCTCTTTGTACTATATGGATTTTCGCGTGTTTCAGATTCGCATACGTCATTGAGTAGAACAGATGCTCTTACATAAGCCGCTCATACATATTCCATTATTAAATTCATTGGTTATCCATGCGATTAACAAACCCAAAGTATTTATTGCTAGAAACTTGAAACACCGGGATAGATTTTTCTTCGAAATTCCTTGTTCGACTTTATAACCTTGCTTACATATATCTTTCTCTCCAGCTTGCAAAATAGAGATCAGCGACTGATTATTCTTACATTCGAATCGCACGTTGATGCGCACCTGAGCTCAAACATATATATAGTCATTCGAACACGCACAAAATTGTTACGTAAACAGCATACATTACACGTGCCATGCAGCTTCATCGTATTTTCATCTCTCGGTGGGCAAAATGCGCTTGCAAGAGGATACCCTTGAATTCGTGGATATCGCGGACGAAAAAAGAGAGAGAGGGAGAAAGAGCAAGTAGTACACATAACGCTTGAATTATAGGCAGAGGTTACGTGGTACTGCCACGACAGATGTATAGTCAAGTTCGAGTGCGCGCTTGCTGATTCTGCGGAATTCCGGGCTCGATACTCGAATGTCACATCGGAAGCTCGAAATTAAGACTTATCGACGACGATGGCAAGGCATGAGTGAGCGATATTCACTATGGCTGTGCATAATGCGCGCGTGTGCACAGTTGCACTCTGCTCTGGAGCATCGCATTGATTAGAGCCACGGTAGCAGCGGAAATTCGAGGTGAAGAAGCCGCTGGAGCGGTTAATCGAGCTCCGCGAGCGTAAAAACAAATTGCTGCGACAAATTACACATTCGCGCGCTTCTCGACAGGGGAGAGAGGAAGACAAAAAAAAACAGCGTTACGCTGTGTTATACCGAAAAAGATTACGGCACGGATTTTTCCGCACTTGCACACTGCAGTGGCTGGATAATTTTGGCCGTGTGTTTTTTATTGCTGCTGCTGCTGCTGTCTTTTTTCGTTCCCAGAGAGTTTTTCAGCATCGGTAACGTGCGTAAGAGTTGCTGCTACGGATAATTGCTGGGGTCACGGAAATCGGTGTGTGTATATGTATACCGAACTAATCGTTCGTTATACCGCGTAATTTGAGAATAAAAGGGGAAAAGGATGATGATCCATTTTTGCCGCGCGCTGCAGATTTTTAGATGTATGAAAAAGTGAAAAGACGATGATTTTATGCGCGCGGGCACTTAAAACGCGGAGTAGGAAGAAGTATAGAAAGAATCTATATCGAGGCTCTTTTTTTCGGGGAGGCGTGCATATGCGAGTCTTTTATATGCTTTGGTGAAACTGCACCGTATATATAGGAAAGAAATTGTTAAGAGAAAACTTTTGCTTTTTATACGGCAAAAAAAACGACGAGGAAATAGATTCTCGACTTCTAGTTAAAGATAATCGTTCGCCATGTTTGAATATACATATCGACCTATCTCCACTTTTCGTAATTGATTCCTCGATATTTTATACTCAAAATAAAAAGCCGTCTGTTTATTATACGGATAAAAAGTTGTTGTATCAGTTATGTTTGTTTACCGACTCTAAATGTACAAAAATAAAACTGCCACGACCAAGAAGCAAATTAACAGAACTAAGATCCGCCCTATCGATATAAAGCTTTAACTTTTTTAAACTTCGATCGCTGGACCCATACAGAATGCTTAACAACACCATAAAGACAATCACCAAAAAAATTCGGCATTGAATTTTGCTCCGACCAACGTAAAAAGAAGAATTTCGAGCATATCCTTACATTTCGAGATGATCAACAAAAAAAAAAGAAAAAAAATAGGGAAGATATACTTGTATTCCAGTCATGGCCAAGCGGTGACAAGCAGAATTGCTCGATCGCGCATTCGTCGAGAGGTGCGGAAAATTTGGATTACAAATATCCCGTGTGGCCTTTAACCGAAGGACCGGTTCGCCGACCCGCGCTCGTGTACAGATGCTCGCGCAGAAGAAGAACGCCGAGACAGACTCGACTCTTCTTCTATACCCAAAGTCAAGGCTATATACGATATTAACGCCTGTTCCATCACGGCGCGTTCATTACCATATCTCGTTGATGATAAATTTCGAGCGAAGGATGGATCCAGGACCTAGCGCGTGTCAAGCCTCTAAAAGCTTCTGTACGGTATAGTCTTGAATTTATATGCTTCGCTCTAGCGGCTGTATTGTTGGTTCGATCGTACATCAAAACACTTTTATCGCGAGCCTTTAAATTCGGACAGTTATGGAGTTATGATTGAAGATTGCACATGTAATTCTTTACGTAGTATATGCGATAGGGAGAATGGTTAGAAGAAAGCGATAATCTTAGACACAAAGGATTCACTGTACAATCGAGGATACTCATTAACTTTTGAGATGCACGAGTTTCGAGAGAATAAAAGAGACTCGGCATTCGAGACAGACAAGATCTAAGTGAATTCGTGATGTCAAAAATATTATGAATCCCGTAAACGGAAGGTAGCACATTTCCCATGCATTACGAAATAATGGGAAGTAAAGGGGCACTCGAAAAAGCAGGACATGTGAAAGGTGGAAAAAAAAACTATCTCTCTCGTTTTATATACATATATAGAGATCTCTTTTGTTGATACGTAAAAAGCCCGTTTAATTTTTGCGGGTTATTGTATGCTTCCTCGCATGGGAAATAATGTAATCGTCATACTTTTGCATATATACGTGTATCATATTCTGTACATCTCAATTTAATTAAAATAATATCTCGAGGATTGTTACAGCATCTTTTCTTCGGATCCGAGCAACAATGAAAGGAATGATTGGAAAGATTTGTCTTAAATATACAATTAAAACTAATTTACCATAAATAGCATCAAGGCATAAATAAGACAACAATAATTATGTCTTGTTGCTATTAATGATAAATTTGTTTTAATTTTATATTTAAAACAAATATTTATAATTGGTTTTGAGTTGGTTCCTTTTTGCTTTCTCTCCTGAGTTGGTACGTTGTTGCTCAGAGCCAACGTTTTACTGTGCTTCATTTACACTTGTACAACTGTACAATTCGAGTTAAATTCATTGTTTATTTAAAAGGACGTAACGATATTATTCACCATTACGCTATACTCTGGATCGTTTAACATAGGTAATTTTGAAATTTTTAAGAAAAAGAATGTCTACACTATGTGTAGGAATGTCATTCGTAAGGGTACGCGCGCGAAATTATTATTAGCTACACGACAGAGTCATTGTATGCGCGAATAGTAGATGCATGGTCAGATGATACGATGTGTCTGACTAGGCTCGGGGATCGCGTACCGATGCAGACTTTCAATTCAGTAGAATTCACAACAAAGTAAATAGTCACAATAGTCTTTGTAAATGCACTTTTTATAAAAGAATATTCAAAGGATGATTAAATTATTATTTTTTTTTTTAGGTTAAGTCTGTAGCGAAGAAAGTATTACCTATTATCATATTTAATGGCAGTTATATATTCATTAATAATATGTCATTCATTCATCGATGCAAATTCTATACCATCCAGATTTTTATCGCTCCGAATACAATTTAAATATACTTTACTTTAGCTTTCCAGTGCCATCAGAGCTGAAACTTTCTCTCCTGTGGGCTCGAGCCTGCGCAAAACCATACCGGCCGAAGCATAATTTCATTATATTTTTATTTTGCCACGAGCACTACAAAAGACGGTTACTCAATACCATACTGTAACCTTATTAAGATATTGCTGAGACTTTCGCGTTTCGATGCATCTTATATATATATATATATATATATATAGATGCAACCATACCACTTTCTTCATGAGCTGATTCACATACTCGCGGAAGCAGAAGCCACGGGAAATATATCCGCTTTTTTTTCCTTTCGCCTTTTATTTTACGCTTGAGATTGTTCGATTCCGATCCGCCGCGTTGGGATTTTTCCGAGGAGGAAGCACATCGGTCGAGGCTCGCCGCGCTTCTCTCTCTCTCTCTCTCTCTCTCTCTCTTGGTCGAGCGCGTGGGCGTCGATAATATGTGGACTGGACGAGACATAACGTTCCCGAGAATGGGATTTTTATGGACGCCAAAAACGGAAAATGAAAAAGAAAAAAGTGGATTTCTTTTTCTTCTTTGAGGCGATATTAATCTGTATGCTAAGAGCGGAGTTCAATGAACTTTGGTGGCACCGATCGAACAGCTATTGCGCTTCATGCATAAACATCTTTACATTTCCCTGTTTTTGTATAAATGTTAAGTATTCTGTTAATTAAGAATTTTAGTGCCGTAGATTACCTTTTTAGTAGACAGACAAGTATTTTATTGTTATTTATTGTTAAAGAGATAAATTTAACCAAATGAGTATACACTGTTTAACTAAAAATTTTAACTGTATTTTATATCAAAAACCGTATAATAGTGGTTTAATTGATACCAGAAAATATTTTAGCATAATTTTAAAATATATACGCTCTACGTATTCTCACGATCCTTATAATTTTTTACGTTAATTTAGTTTTCTACTTTATAATTATTTATCGTTAATTCATTACTTCACCTCATACTATTCATTTATAAGAAAAACATTCTAGTTAATATGGAAGAGAGCGCACGTCGCGATTCACATGGATTATTTCGATATAATAAAAAGATTGTTCTACTTTGCTCTTTCGTGGTGTAATTTCATAGATTGTTAAATCTGGAAATAAGTTAATCCTCTTGAAGTCAGATAATACGGCTTGCATATAATTTCAATGGGCTTTCACTTTCAGCATGTTATTCATCGCTATTTATCGAATCAACAACTTTCTTAGCTTAATTTTACGCAATTTAAATTAGATATACAATAATCACAGCAGCAATAAATCTGTTTGAGCATATTATTAAGAATTCCTTTGTCGCGGTAATTAGTTAATGTCCAATAAATGTTTTTTCCTGCAAAAAATTATTTCACACGCGCAGTCAATTGTCTTTAATGCAATAATATTCGAGCTTAAGCTTTGCTTCATTGTTTCTGCCACGCCTCAATAATCTTTACGGATGATTCATTGCAGTTGGTCGTAGGTTTCATTTCAAAGAATTAGAAGAAGAATCTTATGACACGACTCATCGGAGAGTATATTAACTAAGTCTACTTGATCATAATAGTGGGCTTTGAAAATTTATTTAAATAATGATTGAGTAAATTGAATAATAGGTGTCGGGTAGTGAAAAGCAGTCACTTGGAAATTGTCTATGATAATTACGTAGTTTCGACCTTACGTAATACTGGTACTCTACTCTTTTTTGATTGTCATCTGCTTTCATTAAGTGATTCGTTGAAAATCAAAAAATATATAACTATTTAAATTGGATTAGAAACTTTGTTTACAACACTCGAATGAAGGTAAGTATTTTATGAGATTCAACAAATAAATATTTATATTTTACTGTTGTTATAGTAGTACTATCGTGACAATTTAACTTATACTCTTGTCATTTCATAAATTAAATAATTTAAAAACGATTTGGCAAAACAAGTAGAAACATGAACGTTCTAAGAACAATTATTAAAAAAAACTGCGTTAATACATTTACTATCCAAGTAAACTATAAAATAAAATTTAAATAAAATAAAATTAAAAATAAAATACCATGAAGAAATATTTTAATACTATACTATTTAGCATTTTTGAGTGACCTGTTCACGTTCTTTTTGTTTATGTACATTCCGAATATACAAGGCATGGCATAACATCACTTATTCTTTCTTCACTTTCAAGAAAGTAAAAGAAGTGTACGATGAAAACTTTGAGTGATATCGAGAGTGATGGACATTTCAAGGAGAAAATAATAATAGAGATACCTATGAAATATATTTTAATATGCAGTAAATCCAAGAAGAAAAAAGCAGACGAGACGAGATTTGTGGAATATCTATATAGGAATGTAAGTACAAGCCGGGACCAGATTATTATTTTCTTGTATTTTCATTGTGGATTACGCAGGACGGTATTGACATATGCATTTGGAATTTCAATAATATTTTATTATATATTCATAATTGGCGAACCTATAAATATTCTAAAATTTCCTAAAAACTAGTTTTGTTAACAATTAATTGCAAAGAAATATTATTGCAATTCCTCAAACATGTTCTTATGCGCTGATCAAAAAGAACCGCGTCCATGCACCACTTATTTTCGTCCCCCCGAATAGGCAAAAGCTCCGCTACAGATTCTCTTGCATTCCTATCATTTTTCTCCTCTATAGCTTTTCCGAACTGATGCAGAGAGCCGCTACGCACGCAGTCGGCCCGTCGCGCAATATATCCCAGACCGCACGAGACTCCACGAGTTTTGCGAAAGCGCACGAGATGCACATGAGAGGAGAGAAACAAATACTGCGTCAAGATCGAGCGTAATTATGACATGCACACGCCATGCCATGTGACCTTAAGTACACAGAGAGTCCGAGCGCCGTTATTAAGATTGTAGAGAACGAAGATATCTTCATTGGTGTCGCGTAGCTGTGGTACCGATGATTTTACTAGGCGGAATTTATGTGGCTCGTTTTTGTTATGCAACAATTATGAATAAATATCGAGGAAGTTTTAGAAAATGTTTCATTGCGATTCTTATATGATCAATATGAATAATCGTATAGATTGGTGTGCTTGGCTGTATCGTCGACCGATAAAAAATCCATGGAATGGTATACATGCGATTAGCGAAGATACACGCATAATTGCAGCACATGCGTGCAGTAAATTTATTTCTTAAAATGAAAATAAAAATGAAAAAAAAAAACATGCGCGTCCAACAATTACAACGTTGAAATCTTAAAAAAAAACACCTAAATTTTTAGTATATACAATTAATATGCATTTTCTTCGTAACGTGACTATTACGGTGAAAATCCAAATTTCGCAGCGCAATTAAAAAATGATCAGGAAACACCGACGAAAAGACTTGTAATTTCGAAGTGCCGCGACCGCGCTGGTAAATCAGGCATCTACATACCCACTTTTTTCCCGCTTTAGTCGCGCAGGCATATCGTGTAATAATTATATAATTGCGTGCACACACACACACACACACACACACACACCGAAAATGACAAATAAGACTGCAGCGCGGAAAAATGATCCTCCATTACACGTTGCCATTAAGAATACACCCGGAAGCGTATTAGAATAATCAAAGCTCGCTCGCACACGCGGTAGCAGCCCTCGTTTTCTTCTACATGTCCCTTCTTACACTCACACACACACACATACACACACACACACATGAGATTTTCCAACTTGGATCAAAGCAGCCGCGCGCGTCTATAATTCTATATAGTATATATAATATCGGTGCGCTTGCGGAGAGCCGAACGAAAATTCACCTGCGGCGCAGCAAACGAATAGAAGTGAAAGTGGCGTTGTGTCGCGTAACACCGTACAGGCGAGTACCGCGCTAGCTGGTGCACCTCTTGGAAAACGGTATTATATACCTCGACCACGACGACGTCGGTAGCGGCTTAAAATCGGCCCAACGATGCGCGTCTATCGCGTTATAAGTATCTCTTGTAGTGGACTGCTGAAAGGTCAGCTGTTCTGTATTATATATAGCTGCTGTTATACCGCTGCGCTTCGCGGGTTTTCCAATCGAAAGTGCGCATCCGTCCCAGATGAGCTATCGTTTACACCGGCCAATTAGCGCCTTCTAGACCGTCATAATTCTACCGTGATACGATATATTTTCTGATGACAGTTTTGTCGGATCTGTATATAGAAAGTTCGTGAAAAGAGTTTAATAGGCAGTGTATACGTGTTATTTGCGCTTGAATAAACATAGCGGCCGAACCAATGTTTTATTATATATATAGCGTGACCGAGTTTCCGCCTGTGGAATGTTTCGACTGGATCGGCTGAGATTCGGCAATGGCGATTAAATTTTATTCATCGGCATTGTTCGATCTTTGTTGTTTTTTCAAATACACCGCGTTGTTAGAGAATCAATACTGTAATCTAATGTACAGCGAATTGCGAGTAGGTAGCGAGAACGGCTGATGATAAAATTTAGTACGTTTAATGGGACTCGAATAATGATTGCAAAGGTATAACATACCGACACGAAACACGCTCGTGTAATGCCAGTTATATACATAGATATCTTCTACATTGTACTTATAAATGAATTTTCTACACTGTTGAGCTTAGACAACGCGCATATATGCGTTCTTTTGTATATACTGTCCAGCAGTGTGTTATTAATTCTTTGTACCGCTGAACTTGAGCGGGTCTTACATTCCGCCTTCTTCTTTATCTATCGACTAATTTTATGTCATTTATGTGTCGTTGTTTGCATTGCCGTTAGAAGTAGCGAAATGGCTTTGCGGTAACTATATTAGCACAATGAATAAACGTTGCATCAACGAGTAATGAATTTTCAGTGTCAATGAATATATTATTTTGGCCAAGTGCCGGATTTCAATAATTTTCAATCGACGAGAGCAATGAATATACCGCAAGAGCTCGCAGTTTTTTTTACTCGCTGACTTACTTGATTGCTTATTATTTTACGGCTGCTGCAGCAGTAGCGACGTTTATCGATATTCCCTTTTCGTCGGCGCGGGAATGACACAATCGACAAAATTGATAGATTATACCGAGCGAGCGACAAAGGCGTTGTTGGGAAAGTATTGAGAAAAAAAAAATAAAAGACATCGTGGCTATCCTTGATAGTCATAATGCGTAGTTTCAAAATCGATTCTGACGAACTGCAATGTTGCGTTTTCGTCCATTGATCGACGTCAGATGTACGACGTCAAGATGTAAACGATTATAAGTATATATAGATAAATGAAATGTTTGCAGACGCAGCCGAAGATCGAGACCTTACGTCGTAAAGATCAAATAATGAAGATTCGATAAGGCTTCTTCGGATACACATCGCGATATATCCGATGGTTCGATGATGATTTGTTGTTAAATATTATCGCTATTAGTTTTCAAAACAGTGAGTAAATCATGTTGGAGCGATGCGGCGTGACGCGCAAAAATCTATCTATATAGTCGATATAACCACGAGCGACTAATCTGATGCGCTAAATTTGTATTAACTTCCTACGCACTCGAAATTCTTATAACCTAATCGTTCGTTATAAAACTTTTTCTTTCTATAGAAAGAATAAGTTTAATATTTAATAATTATACATTCTTTTTTTAGACATCGTTTATTAAAACCCATTAATGTATTTAAACTTCCTTACCATATTTGATTTAATTATACTGCATTTCACTAGTTGTAAATTCTAGACTATTGCAAAACAATTACTAACATTTTTCTTTTCCCATCGCAGCTGCATTGTTAAGCGTCAATTAGGTACACGCGTATTTATGGAAGAAAGTTTGTTTGCGCAAACAAAAAGGCCATCATTTGAAAAAAATGACCCGTTATATAAAAATACCTATTATAAAATAAAAGTTACCAACTGTAATACAGTGGTTCAATCGATAATAATCAATAATTATTTGAACAACTTAAATAAATGAAAATATACGTTTCATTTTGAAGTGCTTGAAAACGGAAGGAAGTCAATTTCTTATTCTAGCGGACGAGTAAACAGAGAGTGTTCAATTTGCCTACTTTAAAACAAATTTATTGCCAGCAGGTGTTTTATTAACGGTCTTGTGTCCGTTAAAGCGCAACTCGACCGCCATTACAACCTAACGTAAAAAGCGCATTGATCATTTATAGATATTCAGCGTTTTTATCAGTGGCGATGGCAATCTGACTGAATTATCCCTGATCATATGGCTTGCACCCTACGACAGATAGAAAATGCATCGTCACAAAAGTAAAACGAAATTATACACTCCAGACACTCGGCAATTTTTCTCATTTTAAACCTTAATCAACATCACTAACAGTAGCTCATTGTCCGCGTAAACAAGCTACATCGTTAACTTGGGGCGATAAAGGCAATTCGATCGAAACGTACAAAGCTCGCGTTCCGAACGCAAGAAATCACGATTACGAAAAAAAGAAAAAAAAAACAAATCGCTCTCAATATACTCTTCCGTTGTTTTCGACTTATGCAGGTGTTTTAGTGTAAACAGAAAAATTTCAAGCTCGCGCACTTCTTATACAATTAGTAATTTCAAAAATTTAATAAAAAAAAAAAAACGAAGAAGCTTAAATATACGATTGCCGCATTATTCTTAATCGTCAATTTTTAACGACGAGCCAAATCTCGCGTACGCGCGTCATAGCCATCGCGGTTCTAGTCAGCATGTGTCGCTGCTGCGAGAAACTGCAGCACGAAGTAAAAGAAAACACATATACTCGGGGGGGGGCCAGTCAATCCATTGCGATAAAGAGAGAGGCATAAGGGGGGGCCTGTGTGTGCGCATCGGACTCGCACCGCCATCGCCGCGGACAATAGCCGATCAATTATTGGGATCCTCGCTCGCTTGCTCGCGCCCGCGGAGGTCGAAAAGAGCGCGCCCGAAGGAATTCGTAAAGGCCGGCGCGTGTGCCTCGCATAATTAATTCGCCATTACGCCATTCTCAATGCCGCCGCCGCCGCCGCCACCGCAGCAGCAGCAACACTTCTCTCTCTCTCTCTCTTTCTGTCTCTGCAGGTATATGTGCCGGCTGAACTTGGCGGCATTGAGAAACTCGACCTTCCAGGGCTCGCGTGTATGTACATACTGTGTGTGTGTGTGTCTGTGCACAGTGCATGGATAGCTAAGGTGATAACCGGCATTCGATCGACGCGCCGGCAAGAGACTCGGATTACGATAAAATCGATTGTCTTATGCGAACTGCGTAGCTCCTGATGCCCGCCGTCGTGTGCACATTTGCTATTATGTATGTGTGTGTAGACATCTGCGGTATATTCCTTGTTTTCCCCGATTCTTTTCTTTCCCGGGGACTTTGACACCGTTGTTTCGTCGAAGCGATTCTTACGCAGCTTCGTTTTGAATTCGTGACGAGGGCTGCATCCGGTCGATTTTCATTTTGTCATCACGACAAGCCCGTTACGGAATATATGTGTATACGAGACCTGGTTCAAATGCTGGATTTGCGATGCGTCTGTTCTTGTTACTCGTAGGCTTGGATCTCTGCTTTTGTGGAAATCTCAAGTTGCTTTCGTGTCATTTGGTATTGGAGACGTTGAAGTAATGACGATGTGAATTGCGAAGTTGCGAATGGAATTTAATGATTTTGAAATAAACAAGCATTCGAATGACATTATTCATTTTACTAGTTGTAATTGTTTTGCATGACAATTCGGTTAAAGTTTAAATGTTTGCACTAAACTAAATTTTTATTCTTTCTCACGTATAATAAGAACCTGTTGAAAACTATATTGTTATTTGCTTATCGCTGTCATAAATCTTGTCTTTATAAAATAAAGATAAAAGAAAAATGAGGGGTATTTACGCGTCTTGTACTTGTGAATTAATATAATATTATTTCCTTAATTGCCTAACCTTATGCAAATATTTACATTTTAACGCAGGTTGCTATAAATTGATCTATCGGTGGACTATGACTCCGTAAACCATAAAGTAAACCCTCGTGACTTTCACATAAAAATACTTGATTTTGAAAACAATTTTTTACAAAGATTGCAGGTTACCCACGATTATATTTGTTGCTTTTTAATACTTTCGGATACAAAACGTAATGTGTTTGTCAAGGTTTTGGAATGGAATAATTTAACCTTTGCCGGTTAATTTTTGTCCCAATGAAATTGAATCAAGGTGAATGTAAACCATTTTAAGAACCCAGCAATCAATCCAAATGGATGACAGAGTTTATTTTAAGACATCTTTTAATATCAACTTTACGATTGCTATGGATAGATGCTAAAGTAAAAGTTTTTCTAGATAATTTGCCGATTGCGCAATATATCGCCTTGGTGTGAGTAGTAAAAGCCATTTTGTATATATGGAAAATAAAATCTTAAGTTTGTGGTTTTTGAAAACGGTTACTAAATTTAGTCTTATAGCAACGAATCATAGAATAACCATATATAATAATGCCATTCGATTTTTTTTATATCTAATTTCAGATGCTTTCTAAACTAACATATATATTCTAGATTTATGAAAACGCTTTCCGAAACTGACACCAGAACAAGAATATATAATAATTATTAAAAAAAAATTTCAACGCATCCTCCATCATAAAGCAATCGTAATGCCTGTGATTAAGCGAAATCTTAATTATACACATGCGCTTCATGGAAAAGCAATCGATGTTTTTACAGTCTTTTAATAGAAGAAAAATTTGTCATCCTGTAATAGAAGTATTAGAGAGACGTGTCGTATGTACACGAAGAAAACGCTGGTGAATCATATTGCACAACTTATTGGACAACTTTGTCGAGTTGATGTACAGGCGACTTATCGTTAACTACTGGAAAAAACATCGGCATATGAATTTTAAGAAAGTCCGCGAATTATGCAGCGCGATTAGCATGTGCAAAAAGAAGAAAAAAGTTTGTTTTATGGGTAAAAATTCCGAAAAGTTCGATCAATTGTGCTTTTTGTTCTGGGTAAGATATTCCTGACACCGTATACAAATATTTGATCTCTTGACTCGGATATCTTATTTACGTAATTTAACTACGACAATTTTCGAGAAAACTGTTAAAAAAAAGTTTATGCGAACTGTCGCGTTTTTACATAACGGCTGTGTTTTAAGAAGCACAGTTTAAGTACGCGAGTTAATTTCTCGTAACACTTTGTGCAAAACGCTGAAAAGCAGCTACTTATCTAAAATTTGATAAAGTGCAAGACATTTTTAAACGAAACAAAGAAAAAAATCATAATTAAACAAATGTTGCGTCGCGAGCATTGGTTATTATGAAATATATACAGATAGAATTTGTAAGAAAGTTGAACAAAAGAAATTTCTCCTCATTGTGTTTAAGAACAAGACTTACACCCATAACATGAAGAAATTCAATATATCTCTCTCGTTTTTCATTACATTCTCCTCTCCGTAGAAAAACTGATCATTCCGAGTGGAACGTAAATATGCATATTTTTAATGTCGTCATTTAAAAAGTGTGCAATGCACTTTACGGCAAAACAAATTTCCTCTGGCGTATATCCAATCGCAATACAAACCATTAGAATTTTCTTCCGCCAAATAAATCCGCGAAAACGATGTATAAGAATTATCCAAAGTCCTTTTACAACGGAGCGAAGAGACTCGACGGCCATGGTGCGACGGAGCTGTCGGTCTCTCTCTCTCTCTCTCTCTGTGCTTACATACACACACACACACACACACACACTCACACGACGACACAAGCTCAGGTATGCCGCAACAGCATCAGCAGTAGCGAGAGTCAATATATCAATATATAAATTTAAAAAGCGCGTGCGTGCGTATCGATGCGTCAGCCCCGCAGTCGTCGTCGAAAAGCAGCGATTATTTGCCGAGAGTGACTCCATGAGCTTCACACACACATACACACGACGGCTTATCCTTTTAATATTAAATTCCTCGAAGGTCAATCCTGATTTGTTGATCCACATTTTTCGTCGTCCTTGGATAGAACGTGTATCGAGCGATGGACATGAGTTAAGAGGAGTTGATTGGCCGCCATGATGCGCCTTGATAATTCGATAAGAGATTTTTCGGCATATACGCAATTTTCAACGAAGAGATCGAGCTGAACGCGTGTGTGGATAAGCGACGGTATATGTATATTTAACGCGAGAGAATCTCAATTCGAAATGTGTGATTGCCGTGTGTGTTTTCATTCCGATTCGGTTTCTACCAGTTATGGTCATCGGATTGACGTATACGGCCTCAAGTCATCAGTGTCTGAAATCGGTATACTGTACTCGAAACGATTTCTGATTAGCTAACGAGATTTTAAATATACTCATTATAATATCAATAATAAAAATAGTTATATGTTTCTATTTTTAAAATAAAGATCTTTGTGTTCAGAGAAAAATATTAAAATCTAATACAATATCTAATAACAGTTTGGATGCACTACATCCTTAATGTGCATTACACTGCAGTTTAGTCTTTTGGTCTAATGAACGTGGATATTTTTAGGAAGCTTTATATCGAACTCATTAAGACGCAAACTTTGACGCAATTAGCAACGATCAATGTACAAATATCATAATTATATCGCTCAACTCAAAATCGATACATTATACACATTTGAAAGAAGACTTTTCCAATTTAACAAAGAGGATCAAGAAAATAGAAAGGCTATGCTTTTCGATTTAAGGACGGCCCAAGGATAAAGTAAAACGAGAACCGAGGGCAGAAATCTGAAAATGACTTTCAGTTCATTTCACGTTTTGTCTTTCTTAAATAATTCCAATTAACCAATATATACACGTTATTATAAAAAATGGGTCAAGATTAGTTCGGTTAAAGAATCGCGCCTTAATAGCGTTGCAAAACTACTCGGCACACGTGAACATCTGCAGAATATAAATGATTTTTCAGCTGCTTCATAATTGGCATGGAAAATAGCTCATATTATGCAAATATATTAAATATAGTTTATCGAACGATTCCAAAAATTTTTATTTATCAACTGTAGCTTGTTTACGAGGTCAGCACGTTCCAAGCAAGGCAAACTTGCTATGGACGCTCGTCCGTCTCTCCCTCACTCTCTCTCTCTCTCTCTCTCTCTCTCTCTCTTTCTCTTTCGCTCGCTAGAGCGTCTTCTCTGCATTTTCATCATGTCTATCCGGTCGTATGTGCGCGAGTGTGTATATGTATATACGTTCCTCGAAGAAATTTTATTTGCGTTGTTACTGTGACTCGTCCGTCTGATCCTGTCTCTACTGGACGTCAGAGGATTTTATATCCCCATGAATCAAATTTTCAATGACATTAATTTTTTACCCAGTGCTCTTTTTTTTTTTTAATTATGCATGCACAAAATTTACGCCAGTTTGGGAACGATTCGATTAATTTTGATTTAATAAGTTCTACAGTAATTAAATTAATAAGCTTTACATATGCGAAAAATTTCATTGCTTCAGCGTATCAGTCAATAACGCTGAATTTCAATTTGGCATTGAGGAAAATTTAGGTTACTAAGTAGTTTCTTACACTCGTATTAAGATCTCTCTCTGTACATGACTATTTAAATTTTAATATACGCACATAGTAATAAAGCAGCGAATACTCGTGCACCAGAGTTTGAATAATTTTAAATATTTGGAATGTTTTTTTAATACTCTAGGCCATTTTATTACCTCTTGTTAAACGAGTTCTCATATGTAATGAATAACTTTTAAAGACTAAAAATAATCTTGGCAATTGCTTATGAAAATAACGTGTTATTACATAAAGTTGTTTCAACAACGTAAAAATATTGTGAATTAGATTAGAAATTATATCCTTAATGGAAAAAAAAAAGTTGCATTGACTCATAACGAGCTTCAATAACTATTCCATGCTAAATAGCAATAGAATTTATCATAAATAGGTTTTTTACGCCAATAATAGCGGTGTAAAGGCGTTTATACGTTTGCTAAGACACACTCGTTAATCTAATTTTTCACACATAAAACTTTAATTTAATTTTAGTTAAGCCATTTGATTAGTGTGCATTCACAATGAGCAGCTCTAAAATGATTTTTCGAGTCTTAAAAATTAATTTTGTTTATTGGAAATTTGGAAATTCAAAATCAGAGTCTTTTCTTTATAAACCTACCCCGGTAAATACTACAAAACCAGACCATTTTGCCAGCAGGGTAATACTTTACACATAATCAACAGTTGCTCAATATTATATGTATCTTAACTTGACTAGTTATATCATAAATAATTTCAGGAAAAAAGCAAGTGATCAAAATCACATATTTTTCGAGCTACTGCAGATCCTTCCGCAGGTCATTACTACGTCCGTCATTCTTTTTTTGTCCCCCAGCTTTGGAATTTTTTACTCGGCTTGTGAGTCATTCGTTCGCAACTCTTTATTGATTTATATGATTGATTCTTAATTACTTTTTCGTTATAATGAAGTGCAGATATAAAGTTGAAAAATATTTTTACATCGTTCGGCATATGCATTTGTGAGGATTAAACAACTTTTATAAAATTAAAAAATTTTGATCGTCGTTTATGTTTTCGTAATATCTTAGTATGCCAGAAAAATTTAAACTAACTTCTTTGATAAATAACAGTCTTTATATTTTGTGTACATAGAATTCAATTATCAAATTCTTTACTCTGTGTATTATCGGTAACACAATTAACCGACAAATAATAGTATAAGAATTTATCATTTTTCATAGATGGAATGCAAGGAAAAAGATGTAACTGTCCTTTTTCGATATTTTTATACATTGTCAATCTATATAATTTCTATTATCTTACAATAAATAAGTATTTCATAAATCATGAAGAGAAATATACTAGCAAATAAATTGACAGCGATTACATGTAATCATAAAAAGTGCAAGAATGTATACTTCGATAAAAAAGACATTTTTTCACATACCTCTCAAGGAAAAATTACAAATTTCATTCAAATCAATACCATCTTATAAATCAAAATAAAAAGATCAGTCTAGAAGGTTGATTTTGTGCATTATTCAAGAAAAATGTCTATGTCGTCTGTCGTCGAAAGATAAAAGAAAAATGCACAACGCGCGAATGTGTGTGTACATGTATAAATGTATATATTTACCTTTTTTGTGCGCAATATGTAACACGAAACGTTATTAACCGCGGCAGGTATCGATAATGTCCAAACCCATTAATGAGTAATAGTTTAAATACATTTTCGCATTCGATTGTCTTTTGCATACATTCTAAATTCAATGTTTGTCCAGAACTTGGCGATTTGCGTATATGCATGAGTGGAATGAAACACAGTATTATTTAAATTTTTTTCTTCAACTTCGGAGCTTGAAATTTTTTTCTTTTGAGTAAGTTTAAACACGAGCTAATTTTCTCTCGGTGATGCGCATTTGTTAACACGTGATCGCGAGATTCGAGGATGCGCTGTATGTCCGAAAGAGGTGAACTGCATCACTAGCTGCAGTTACTCATGAACAACCAAGTTTTAGCATTACGAAGGTGGAGAGATTTGGACTTACCAAAGAGCATTTTAAAACTGTAAAAGTTCAAACAAGAGTTCTATATTTTTTGCGATTTCAAAGAAGAATATTTGAGTTATTTCAACAACGATTGAAAGAAATACATTATAATTTGGTTATTACATTTTAATTTATTACCAATGAATCCACCTTGATCTTAATAGATAGAATTAGATACCATAATGGAATGTTAATGATACACTCGACCACATTGATTATTCGCAAATAGTTTTTACTAAATTTATCTATTAACATGAGGAACAATAAAGGTATAATTTACTTTTATATAAATATCGATAATAGATGATATCGTTAATCGAAACGATTACAGGGTCATTTACGTTTCACGTTATTACCTATACATTTTTTCAATCTATTTATAATAAGTATCATATACAGTTAATGTGCTTCTCTAAATCGTCACGTGTTAATGCACCTATAATAGGGTTCAAGTGTAGCAATAACGCAGATATATCTCTATAATGTAGTGCATTAGAAAACTGACAAGTCTATCTATAGTAAATAAGCGAGCGCAGTAGTTTACGTGCCTAATATAATTAAGCCTGTAGTTATTAGTTTCGATGCATGTTCCCAGAATGTCCGCTCATTATTTTCTGTGTCGCATTAATGCCAAATCATCATTGTAGACATTTCTTGAAGTCTCATCAATGGATATATTCTTCTTCTTTTTTTTTTCCAATTAAAACCAAACGTTTTCTCGAAATAGATGTGTATAAATTACATTGGAAACTGCTTAGTAGCTCATTTTGATGATCGTTTCGGGACTTTGAAAAAAAAAAAACCCACGCAAATTCAATATCTTCTTTTTTTATAACATTTTAATTGCACTTATTAGTCGTCGCGCTGCGTGTACTAAAGTTTAACGATCGCCGACACGATGTTTGCTCTACGAATTCGTGAAAAAAGTTGCTTTTGTTAAATTGACGTACAAGTGTTTTCGGTGTGGTTACAGTCGTACGAATTAAGCTCCGAGCATTCGGTATTAAAAACGAGAGCTGAATCAGTGCGATAAACGAATGAATCAGTTAATCAGAGAGAATAAGGCTACATCAATGAGATAAATTGGAGCTTCCAGGACGAGCGAGTCACACACAACTCTCCGAGTGTCGTATACACTCTCTCCGAATCACCTCATAATTCGCGTGTACATGTATAATTGTATATCATCGCGGTCGCGTGTATAATATATATATATATACATGGTGTGCATGAGGCCAGCCGCAATAAGACGCGCGCGCATAGCCGCGAATTCCTCCATGTTGGGAAAGCTATGTTATAATGCGCGCGTGGTGGAAGAGAGACTGCGGCGATTATTACATCTCGCGAGCTTAGCATTACGAAGTATTAAGAGCTGGCTCGAGCCGTGGATTCCCTTGCTTTTTGGGATTGTTCTCTCTACTACTCTGCCGCGTGTCTTATACTTATGTGTGTGTATATCGCCTACTTCTACTCTGCCGCAAAAAATACAGTGAGCAGCTCGTTTTCTCGTTATGTCGATTCTGCAGAGACGAATTATGTAAATGCGTGTATTTTCTGATTTCGAGAATTTTTTTCGATTGGCGAATTGGGCGAAAGTAGAAGGATGAATTTTTAAATCATGTGAGAATTGCGGTGGACGTGTGTATAAATACTTTGGTTTCGTGTGAGTTTCTATATTGCTCACGTTAGTGAGTAATTGGCGATTCTAATGCTTTCGGAGATGAATCCAGCTTTAAATGACGCTCTTCCTCATTGTACACGCGATATTTAATTAAAGTATAATCTAGTTTTTCAAAATCACGATTGGACAGATAATTTGACGGAGCAATAGGCATCAATTCTAGACGGTTAAGAAGTATAGGTTACGCGAGAGCTTGGCTACCTATACTCGTGAAAAAAGGACGAGATTACATGAGTCATCGGCGATAAGTCATCGTAATCATTTTTAATCGAGCCTGCATACGAGTTCAAAATTTACATAATATATGCAACAGCCGTTCATGCGCTATCTCTCCTCTGCGACTACTAGATATAGCCTGATATCAATTAACTCGCGACGTTAATATTGTTGATCAAATATTGTCAAGATATAACTTTTCAAATTGTTTAAACGCCTGATTAGTTAAGCGGGATTAGTCTCGTCGTTGAAACACGCCTCCGCGAGGCTAAATTCTTCTACAGTTATCCCGGGCACGTTTTCACCGTTTAACAATCTTGTAAAGTTTTTCGCGTCGTCGCTGTGTTTTATCGATAACGATAAATTAATGAAGAGTCTCGTTTCGCGTTGAAATTTATGTACTTTTTCTTTGGAATTATGTGAATTGTTTTCTGAGTAAATTATTTAAAACCACTTTCTATGAATTGTAAGTTACTGAGGAATGAATGTAGTTTGCTATTTAATTACGTCAGTGTCAACTGAAGAATTAGTAGAATTATATAAAAATTATTATATTTGTCTAAGAATTGTACCGAAAAGATTTGTTTTCTATGAATAAAAGACTTATAAGAATAACATTCATTTTCTATGAATATAGTTTCTAAGTTATATTTTATAAGATTGACACTGGTTGAGTACAATGTATGTCAAAATAACATGTTAATAAAACTCCTTTATATATAAAAATATGTGCACAGAGTTTATTAAAATGTTATTATCAATTGTAGATAAGTATAAAATAGCAATGAACTGTGTCATCCTACAGTTTTACTAGTCTCTTTAAATATTAATAATATTTTTATTGTATTTTTCATGTTATGCACAGATACATAAAATCAGCTGTTCTAAAATATTATTCATTTATAAATGGATAATAGATATTTAAATTTGCTGTAATCAATATTACCATCGAGTAAAGTTGTTGCTAACAATAAGACAAGCAAATAGTTAGTCATTTATTAGGAACTGAAAATAAATATATGCATTTTTGTCTTTACGACCATTTAAGTGAATCAATGGTGTTTCGGAAAAACGTATTTACTTAAGACGTCCGACGAATGTTTCTGTTCTTTCTAATTGTATTTCTTTCTGTAATTGATCAAGCAATTGTTATAATGAAGAAGTATACTACGACTTGTCCTCAATTAGTTTCAAAGTAGTAAGTGACTATATTCATGGACGAGAAAATTCTTTTTTTTTTCTATTTAGGTAAAATATTCAAGTAGTAAAATGCTTAGAATGTGAAAAATTTTATTCCAAATTTGTCATATTAGTATTTAAAAGCATGCTTTATCTTTATATTTTTCCATTATGATAATATTCTTTAAACATTGTCTTTTTAATATCGTCAGTTTATGATGTCTGCAAGTAATAAAGACTAAAATTTAATGCGAATTTCTTCATTTGTTTGTTTATTTTTTTTTAATATTGACACTTTATCGATTTGTAAGTTATAACACTACTAAACTTTCATTCCTTCATTACATCATACATTAAATTCTCGTTCGAAAACGAGTACAGTAAGTACGAGATGTCATCCGTTCGCATAACATAATCTTTCCAAACCCACAAAATATCTGTAACAGTATTAAAAAAAAGAAAGGTATACAAAAAGCGTGCGCATCGAAATAATGCCCTCTGTTATTCAGAAATTCAACGTTCGTAACAGGTGAATTCCAAATTTCCCACGTGCCCGCGATAACATCGTCAACTCGAACTCGAGCGCTCATGAGAAAGAAAAAAAAAATGTTATTTCATAAAGTAAACGAGCAAAAGTCTCTTTGCTCAAAGAAGTGAGCGCGCTTTTTCCGTTAGCCCGAAAACCCATAAGAGGGAAAGACTTTCTAAACCCGCCTAAAATTCTCTGGCGCAACTTACGCGTATAGCTCCGAATTCCAGGTGATTTCACGCGGTAATCCAGCCGTCCATTGTTGAAACGAAAGACTGCGTGTAATTTAGCCATTGAGTGTGCAAGATCACAAGGCAACTTTCTTCAAATAATATGTCGTCTAAAAATATATGTCATAACTTCGATGGGCCGCGCGCGCGCGTATCTGTGTGTCAATAAGCCATCATGTGCCATGAACGAGTTCTGCTATGTGTGTATGTTTCGAGTGAATAATCAATAGATCTTATTTAATGTTTCGAAGTAATCTACTTTATTTCTCGGCACACGCGCGGATAGAGCGTCGGGCAAACTTACCAAATCACAAGTTTGACTAGTTCGGATTGTATTTGTCTTTATGGGAAAACCGAAAGACCAAATAAATGAAGTTTATTACGCAAACTCTACACAATTGCCACTTTGCTAACTTTTAGTTTTCAAAGTGAAGTTCGACATTAACCCGGCTTTGACGGGGGAACGCTCCGACCGATCTTTAAATTTATACAATCTATAATTCAATTCGACACCAATTGCAGCGAATAAGCGTAAAATATGGAAACATTTGTCCACACCCAATACTCGTTATTGTATTGCTGTAATTCACAGAATTAAGGCTTTCACGGTACCTCCAACAATATATATACACGAATATACTCATTGTACACGTGTATGTTCATTGATATGCGGAATAATCTACGCTCGCCTTGACAGTTGAGGAAAGAATTTATGGCTTCTGCATTAATGTTATCCCAACTGCAGCCGACGACACGCCGCAATAATCACATTTGACTATAATGTGCCGATTGCGAAATCCCGTGAGCGACGCGCGGCTCCCGCTTTGCGTGTGTGCATGCATGACTCCGTGTGCAACGAAAACAGGGCTATTAAACGACGAAAAGCGCAGACGCGCGTAGGATGAAATTGTTACTAATTCGCTTTAATAGCACTAAAATTGTGATTCACCGTCGCATCTCTTTTTGCATGTCGCGGTTATCAACTCTCGTTTTGTCCACTGCTGCAGGGTCTATCAATCGGTCCTATATCGCAATCAGCTACTTTCTATTTTATAATTGTTTTAGTCGTGCGTCTGTCTGTGTGTGTGTGTGTATAATGGCAAATGCGACCATTTAATGGCATCGCGCGCAAAAACTTAATGAATTATTATGCAAGCCCGTGGAAGGAACGCGTCGACCTTCGAGTAAGTAGTCGCGCGGCGACGACCGTTACCCGGCTGCATTCGCTGTTCGACTGCTACTTCAATTCTGCAATTTCGCAAAAGTTTCTCGTTACAAAAGGACCGCTATATCCTCCGCCTTTCAAGCACACACACACACACACACACACACACACGCGGGGCTAGTCTCTCTTGGTGATTCTCTAACCTCTAAGATCCGATGGCAAATATATTTTGCAAATATTATGTATGCGCGCACGACAAACTTGTGCACATATACACAGTGAGTAGAACATAACCTCAATTTACATAAAAAGAAAGAAGAAAAAAAAAGGAGTTTCCGCAACATCGAGAGCCGTAACTTATATCACTGGTGTTGTAAGAATTAGCCGCGTTACATGCTACATACGCACACAGGGGGAAATACTTTAAATGAGAAGTACACACGTGACGTGTATAGATACGATATGGGAGAGCTCTCTCGTGTGGCGTTGTGTGTGTGCGCCACGCGTGCAATAGAGGAGAAAGAGAGTCGCTGCTTAGAAATAAAAGTAATATAAGTCCGCGAGGAACTGCTGGCGGCTTTGATATAATTACGCTTTCTGTCATTTGGCGCGTTACGCTGCCTGTATACATGTATATACTGCGGAGAGTAACTTTTACCACGAGAGAGGAAGAGATACGAAACGCGCCACATCGGCTGCGCCGCGGCTAAATGATTTTTTTCACGCTGGCAATTAGTATTTACAAGGTGAAACGGAATTTAGTGTCCCAGTTTTTTTTTTTTTTTTTCTATCATTATCTACGCTACTTTATCAGATCTCTGCGATATTTTCAAATTTATATAAATCCACAGTGTTCTATACAATGTGCTAGACCTATATAAAGGTACCACACCCATCGCCTGTTCATTCTACAATTCGAATGTTTTAATGAGTTCGGGTGATATTAAAATTTTCGAATGAAATTGTAGCATATAAGTTCAATGAATATCCAATTTTCTATAAATAGATCGAACTACAATAGCAAGCTTATCATTTTTATTGAACGATATCCGTGACTATAAAACCCAAGAAACAAATTGCACAGTTTTCCTTTACAACGGCAAATATAAAAGTATACCGCAGATATCGCAAGTAAAAGTATAGCTTTGACATTGTCGTGATCGTAAATACACGGGGACCATTGGAACGCAACGGCGGACACATAACTGCAGCAGAATTCACCGCCGACAAATGCACGTATACATTATTATATCGAACTCGCGGGACTGTGTGTGCACTTTTCTTCGCGGTCCGCGGTCTCGGCTTTTACATTCTATGCGCTATGCCGGTCGATATGCAGCGCGCCATAGTATAGGTTTGGGCTTTGCGGCCACCTGCGCTCTCTTTTGCTCTCGGTCGCGCGAGACTGCAGAAGCTGGATCGCGAGCGCTTGCATTTAGCAATATCTTGCGCTCCCCAACCTCCTGGACTACCGCTGCTCTATGGCCATTTTTTCATCCGCGAAGCGTAGCTGCACGGAGCCATGACGCCAAGACAGAGAGAGAGAGAGAGAGAGAGAGAGAGAGAGAGACATAATTGAGACCCGGCCGGAACGTAGAAAGTGGAAAATTTCAAAATCGACGCCGACCAACCGACGCCCGTTTAACGGATTCCCTCGATTCTGTTTATATCGACGAGCGAGTCTTTAATTTCAACTTTGATAATGCCGATGCGGCCGTTTCCTTTTTTGCTATATCGCGACTAGGCGAATATCGGTCCCGTATATATAGTTTTCGATCAAATGCTTTTTCTCCTATATCGACGATGATATGTACTTTTTTCTAGTTTCTGGTGTGGTATCGTGTATATATGTGTGTTACGTAAGATGGTATAGGTGTAAGTCGCGTTGTTCTGGTATAAAAAAAAGGTTGTTTCGTGTAGATTAGTTTTTCAGAATTGGTTATATAGATGGCGTGCAAAATGATTCGAGCAAATTTGTATATAGGAATTCGTGACGTTTAAGTTACTTTCCCTGACGGAAGCATTTGCTATTGACACTATTGTAGAAAGTCCATAGCCGCTGTGTTTTGCTGAAATAGCGACTAGGACGAAAATAATTCAACGCAAAATATTCCTTGTAGACAAACTTTCTTTTGTCAAAATATATAAAGTCTTAACGAATTATTACACTATATGCGATCCATTACCAGTATCTTTCACTCATTTGTAAGCTACACGCTGCACTTGTTAAAACTATCATTGACAGGCTACTCTTGAGAAGCTCTACCGTCTCTATATGTGTACCTCAATGAAGTCATACAGCATATTTTTTATAACTCTGCACTCCGATGGAGGTCAGAATTCATTAAAATTTTCAACGCGCGTACACGCGAAGCAAGAGAGCATATAGCTCTTACGTCGCTTATGTGGATGCGAAGAATCTCTGTGTCAGCGCATCTTTCATCTCTTACCCGAGGAAAGATGGATTATTTTCTCTCAATGCCGTTGCCCATTGTATAGCTTTTGACCTTTGACACGACGGCGATGCCTTTTCACAATTACCTCCTGCACCGTTTCCTCGCTTACTGCGTTAATTTCGTATTTTCTTATATTTTGTTGCACTCTTATGCATTGAAGATAATTTTACGATCACTGATATATACGAATGACATGTTTTTTCGAATCTGATATTTTTATTCAAAGTTTCTGCACATATTCGGCCGGTCACGAAGCGAGGCTAATTTAACTGCCAGATGACCCCGATGAACTTGGAATGCGCCAAGACGAGAAACACGAGACCAGAACTGCAATCTCTCGCTAATTTCCATATACGGAGTGCAGACGATGCACGACTCTGCACTCGATCCTCCAGATAGGTAAATCAAAAAAAAAAGATCGTAATCCTTCGGTCCACCGCAGTATATGTTTGCCAAAAAAAAAAAAAAAAATTAATATAACAATCCTTTCCAGCCGCATAATGCAATGATTTACTCTGCACGAAAGCCTTCGTTGAAGAAGCAGCAACAGCACCGGAATGAATCCTCGAAGAAATAACTACCTGACGTACGGTGGATCTTTACCGATTTTTCGCGTCGAAACAACAACTTGTTTTCGCTGAAAAATCACCTTTGTCCAGAGTTGGCGCAATGCATGCTTGCGAAAAGCGCACTACCACCGGACTCTTATCGAAAATTTCGAGCCTTTATATACCCGCGCGCGAGAGTCCAGCGGAGCAGAAAATATTTCCAAAGAGAGACAGTGCCAGTTGGTCGCAATGGCATTACACATTGTGGAAGATAGCGGAAAACTGCATTGGTCGTCGTCGTACTCGTTGTCGCGCTGCTCGTGCAACTGTGTGTATATATATACATGTATAGGTTGCTTGCGAGCGTTCCGCGAGTGCGTGCAATTGGGTCAGAGACTCGAGCACCTCACGGCTCTCTGGCAGGAATGCAGAGCCATGCACTATATATATATATATATATATATATATATGCGCACTCTTCACGCGCGCCTAACGAGATTTCCTGTGTACAGTCGTTTTTACGTATACGAGGTCTGCTTCTGTTGTTTTCTTTTTGTTTTGCCGAACGATTCGGTTACCGAGATGGCGTCGGTGTATACAGTAATGCCGAGTGGCGATTTTCAACTGACCTTTATTTGTTGTTGTTGGATTACGCGAAGAATATGAAAAGGTAACACGTGGAAGAAGCAAATAATTAATGTGTTACGTGTCGCAATTCGCACATTTTGTGTAAAGAAAAGGCGATTACTCGTGCGTCGTTAATTTTCAAACATTTTAGCGTGGTTAAATAGTATTAGCCACGGGAAAAAAATGATAAAAGCATATATGCTGCATTTCATTTAGTTGCAAGAGACAATGTGTGGTATTTTATACGATCGATATCAGTATTTTCTTTCGAGTTTTATGTCATTATACACACAGACTATCCCAAGGCTAAGCAAACTGAGCGTCGCTGATGTTTGTTATTTATAGTCGATTAATTAAATACTTTGCAGGAGATATGCAATTGTTAAAAAATAATCGTTAAAGCGAGGTACAGGTAATTATATATATAGATGTCCGTTTTCTGGGGAACGAGACACAATCTTGAAACGTAATGAGGTTTGATAATGGCCAAAATGTGTATACATGTATCTGTGTATTTGTGGAGCTCATTTACTAATAATAAGCCTAAATGTGCGTGTTTTCCTCACAAAAGAACATTTCCTTTGTCATAAAATGTCCAACTTCGTCGAAACAATAATATTTTGGGTGATTTGTATCGTTTCCTTGATCACTTTTTGACTATTAATAGAACACATTATGTATGGCATTAAATTTTTTGGGAGATAAATTACAAGCTCCATGAATAAATCATAACGATTAATGTCTAAATTGCAACGTCCTAAAATAAATTCTATTGAACATTTGAAATTTTTAATCAGCTCCTTTTTTTCTTTACCATTTTCAAAACTAGCCTTTCTTACATTTTCATGTATTAGTTTTATTTTATCTCGATTATTCATAGGCTTATTGAAACTCAAAAGAAAATTTTGAAACTAAACAGATTGTTTCAACATGTAGAATCGTTTAAAAATAAATATTCTTTATTTGCATAACTTGCGCAAAAGATATTAAATTCTTTCTTTTCGAGCTATTGTTCTAATTATCGAGTGAATTTTTTAATTGCTGTAAATATCAGTTTGGTGTGCGGTTCAAAGAATGCGACTCGAGATCGATAATTATGTTTGCTTGAAAAATAAAGCCGTGAAATTGTATAGCAAGACATTTTCGAATAGGGATTCTAACCTGTTCTCGTGAAAAAATTAAAATTTATAGTCGCTGTTTATAAACCAAGCGTTTGTGGCAAATTCTCTTTCCCATGAATTAAAATATTTATCTTATTGAACTATTAATTTAAACGATTGTTGACAACAATTAAACTAATTAGTAAATACATGATCTCGTCACCCAATAAACGTAAAGCTATTATGACACGTAATTTTTCCAAACAGAACGCAGTAAACAAGCAATACATTCAATGCGATGTCTCATTTATAGCAAAACAGAAAAAAAAAAAAAAACAAGCCGAGTAAGAAATCAATTGTACGAAACTTGTTAAAATCCTATAAATAAAGACTGAATCATCCCATCGCACCTTAAAGTTACTTCGATAGAGTTACTAAACGCGATTACAAGCGTGTATACACGGCCCTGTGAAAAGACTTGCAATGTAAATTCCGGATTATAAATCGGGTCTACCGTGCAGGTGAATAGAACTCGGCGTCGAACAGATATATACATATACATGACGCATTTGTGGAGTGTTATGCGCGCCGACGCGAGAGAGCCCCGGACAAATTGGTAAAAGCAGTCTGCCTAGGAAGTTGCGGCTGGTGCGCTGAATAAATTAGCCCACGTCGTGACTTCTATAATTCTTTCCCCTCAATTTCGACTCTCAAATATTTGCACCGGTCGCTCTCTCGGGATACAAGAGAAGAGAAAAAGAAAAGCTCATTGAATACTCATCGTTTCCAGTAACACACTTTAACGTTATTGCTCGTAAAAAGGGCATAATTGTTGCTGATCGCGTTATATATATATATATATATATATATATATCGCACGCGTCGATGTTTAAAGAGCGGAACCAGCGCGGGAAGCGTGAATCTGCCTCCGGAACTGAATCAGATCTCTCGCGAAAACTATAACATACATTCATCGAAATTCCTTCGTCACCCGCGTATAATAATTAAAGCATTTCTTCTTAATATTAGTTGTATCATGTACGCTACATTGGCATATTACGCAACTCGTGCGGAATTCGCCAAGTAAAAGACTGCTGGCGACCGGCGTGTCTGAGAAATTGGCCGACATGCAGATAATCGCGAGAGAGCTAATTCTCGTAATTGGAAAGTGATTTTGTGTGTCATAGAGTTTCCGTCGTTAAAGCCACACCACAGCCGACACGAATTTGGATACAGTGAATTCTTTTATATAATAATAATAAGCGTCACAGTGGGATTTCCGGGTAAATATAGAGAAAAGACAGATAGAATCGAGAACTACTGTTTACCGTAAATCCTGGCGGCGGCATTCGTATCCTATATACGTGTGCAGCGTGTGTCCGAGGAATCACCCGTATATACATATATATATAAGCGGAGAGGCCTTTCACCGCGTCTTTAGAAGCTTCGCGTGAAAAGACAACCTACATTTCTTTTTCCTGGCTGTAGCTGTGTCTGTCTGTGTCTGTGTGTATCTCTCTCTTTGTGTGTGTGTGTGTGTGTGTGTGTGTATGTGTGAGGGTATGACTCGTACGCGGGTCAACGATCACTTTAATTATGGCAGAGGATTCGAGCTTCTGTCGCGTAGCTCGAGATTTCTGCATAACGTGGGTAGTTATATATCCAAGTTCGTTCGCTGAGGTGAAGTCTGTTTAACGTTGAAAGGTTAATTCTACTGCTACACGAATTATCTTGTCTTCTGTTTTGTTGAATCAGCAGGATAGTTTCGCGGGTAACAAATATCCAAAAAAAAAAAAAAAAACGAACCAGGTCTTTCTACGAATGACACGAATCGACTTTCTTAAAAAGCTATGATAGGGAATTTGAAAAAATCGTCTTATTACGCGGCGGCGCGCTTATTAGACATGCGGCACATAGAGAATCTTGCAATATCACACACGGCTGAATTTTATTATTATACACGACGCGGTAAAGTAGCTCAGAGTAAGAGTGTTTTCGCATCAGTTGGCTTGTTAATATATATATGTGTGTGTATATATATAAAGTAAAAAAAGCCGCAGCACACATGAGTTTCTTTCTGCAATAGACGATTTCGTGCGCGTCGAGCAGCGAGAGCCTGTGTGCCTCTTCTGCGCGCGCGCCTTTTTAAAAAGAGAAAAGAGAAACGTTATATTAGAAAGAATGCCGCGTTTTCCAAAGCTGCTATACGCAAACGAGTTCTACTTAATATAATGAAACAAATGTACCAATTCTATGTGGCATTGCTGCTGTATAACATACTGGAGTTTTTCTAGAAATCGATTGGTTTTTAGGGGAATATTTTAGATTAAAATATGTCGAGGATCGAAAATCAATCGTTAATATAGCGATTATAGCTGTGTTATTATTATTAATGGAATTACTTTTTAATATAGAAAACTTGTTAGCTTTATACGTGTTCTGGATTGTTGTTTGATTATCAGATGTATAGGTACGCATAGTTACGTAAAACGTGTGGTCTCATTTTTTTTTACCCATTATACTTACATAAAGTGCAGTAAGATTTAGTGGAGAATAGTTAGTTAGAATGTAGGTATATTTCTATATGGAAGAAGAGAATTTACACTGTTATTGTTAGTCAATTCGATACAAATTTCACTATGTATATATACTGTGTAATTATAAAAATGCGTAGCTTCGGTATTGGGAACAGAAACTTTCGTTATAGAAAATATGTATAATATTTCATAAGGTATAACTTTTGAAATTGTGTGAAATTATATATACCATTTTGTAAACTATGATTATATATGCTTATTATTGAATCGCAAGAGCAATGTTTTTGTTTGATCGTTTGTAAATATATGAAAGGTAAGACAGAAATATTTATATCGAGTTTTATTTGTTTTCTCATGCACAAATATTTTAAATATCAAGTAACGAAGGTGCTCTTTTTCAATTTTAATTAACCTCAAATATGTACGTAAACGATCTTGGAAAAATGATAATGTTACAAAATTAATCGTACCGCTGAAACTTATCTTTTGCTTCTGCACACGAAAAATTAAAACCAAGCAATACGATACACGTTTTCAATTCCTTCGTCAGACAATAATAGGCGATATCATGGATAATTTTGTCAAAGCCATTAATGAAAATCCATTTTTAAGTGATACAGCCTGACGATGCAGTTTACAATAATTATTATGAATATAGCAGCACCGAGAAAATGAAAATTTAATCGTAACCGTACAGAGAAGTCATTCGTACACCTCGCGAATTCCAACCTCATCATGTTTGGTATTCAATTTCTTTTCTTGAAAATTAATCGATTAATTGTTTTGTTTTCCAGCGACGGCAGCCGCCGCCGCCGCACACATGGCTCGAACACGGTTACCAATTGCGAAACCGTTGGAACGATTATTCGCGAGTTTCTAGCTTGGATTTGAAGGTGAAGCGAAAGTGTCATTCGAACCACCGACAATTCTAATAAGCTGTAAAAATATTAATTACAAAAAGAAAAAGAAAACAAACAAACAAACTAGTAAATTAATATTCGCCGTTAGAGAAAGAGAGAGAGAGAGAGAGAGAGAGAGAGAGAGAGATTGTTGACCCATTTCCTCTTTAAAACCGCAGTCGAAGAGTCATTTCATAAGATGACTTTTATCCGTAACAAGAACTCCACGGCGCTTACAGATTATAGTCTCTGCGCTACGCTGATGAGGCGAGAGCTTGGTTGGTTTTTACTCTCGAACGCAGCTCGTGCGACGTTATTACTGCGCCAGGTTTGTATGTACAGGGAGAGGCAGAAATTTTTCTTTCTCTCTCTTTCTCATTAAAGTATTGCACAACGACATTAGCAAGGGCGAGAAGTATTTGGGCATCGAGGAAAGTCTTCAAGTTGAACGCGAACGGACCCGGCGATATCGACGCATTCACTGAATTCCTGTGGCGTATTTGCGGTACGACCAATGGAATAGAGTGGACGCATTCAAATTCGTATTTTCTGTGCACTGTTAGAAATTGCAGATACTTCTGTGCGTATTATTATTTTTTTTATAAATGCCAATAGCCTAATTGCAGAGTTAAAACAACGTTCGATAATATATTATATAAAATGCTATGCAAATTTTTAAATAAATTATTATTTTGGAGTCTTCTAGAATTCATTTTTACAGAGAACGACTAATAAAATTGGAGGTATTAATTTTTTTACAGCACAAAACAATAAATATATCGAACGACCGATTGTCTAAAACAAAATAGCATCAATCGTATTTTGAAGAAACACGATAACTATAATCATCATTATTCATCGCCACCTTTAACATTATACGCAGGCTCATTTATCAATATACACAGTCACATTTGCATTAACATTATTATACAACTTTGGGGCGTGCAATATTTTCGAGCAACACGAATTTTTCCCCGGGAGCTCGAACTTTTAGCGTATAGATAAACGGCAGCCGCTCGAGCAATTAAGATAAAACTGGCGAGTTGAACGCCGCGCAGCTCGACCCGTTCACTTGCACTTTCCTCGCTCGCCTCACCGCTGCCGTTGCGACCAAATACCTGAAAAGTTTGTAATGACTCTCTAACCGAGACTTAACAATCAGACGCTCCGCTAACTCACGAAAGCATCGGCAAAGTTTCACATAACCAATGAATGGTATTTCACCAGTATATACAAACGAGCAATTCTACGTCGAACGGTAGCCTACATATATACAACGCACAGGATTCCTTTTTTTTTCCTTCTGCGCACGATTTACTTTTTACAAAATTGCGGCCCGCAAGAGAGTTGCGGCGACAGGCGATTGCGAAAGTCGTCCGTCGCCGCAGTAGCAAACAGCCGTCTACTATTATTAATCCCTCTCCCGGTAATTCTCACGATCTTACTTGGGCGCGCTTCTCTTTGCACATATAGCCGCATGGCTAAGACCATCATCTCTCGAAAGAGAGATAGAAGACACGCATCATATTTACAAGAAAATCGCTCGACTCATCGCAGGTTTCCCGCGAGTTCATAACTCGTCCGGCCTCCTATAAACGGAAGTAGCTCGTATCGCTTTCCCCGTCTAGCCGCAATACAACATCGCATAGCCGATATATACCAACAAAACACGAGATAATATCCGACTCCTTGATATTGGTACAACCACCCAGACACAACCAGCTGAGCCTTATATACGTGTATTATTTCGATCATCTAGGAGCGCGTGCACATTTAGAGAGCGCACGTGTTGATCCAAGCTCCTGCATATATATATATATATATATATATA